>JARFOC010000724.1:7751-43706 GCA_031763485.1 Osmoderma eremita | reverse complement strand
AGTTACTCGTGTCCGAGTTTTAGGTTGATGTTGAATTTGTCTTCAGTTTTCTTGTTTCAAATATTTCTTTTAAATGTCTTTGAATTTGTTGTTAATTTTTAGTGGAATTTGTATAAAAGTGTTTTATTTACATTATTGTTATTGTATTTTTTTTGTGTTTAGATAATATTGTTGCATTTTCTTTATAGAATATATACCCTCCATACCGTCCGAGTTTCAGGTTGAGTCACTGTATACATATAATATATAAATTTGTACCGATTTCTTTTGTAAAAATACTAATACGTAATGCATCAATTAAAAGTAAAATCAAAAGACGTGATAATATTCATCCCAACACCCTTACATACTGGTGGTGCCAATTACATTGTAAATCCCCTGATTATATATATGACATATATGTATCATGGTACATTAACCAAGTCGTATTTCTCGCGTAATTTACTGCACGCGTTTCGTGATGTTCTCGTAAATTCCAAGTGGTTCTTATTTCAGTACCTGCATATACGCACGAATTAAAAACTACTACATTTTCATATTTATTTCTATAGAAACGATAACATAATAAGTGCGTGTGATTACATTATTTCTGTAGTACCATGTAATTACATGTTTTCATCACCAGAAAAAGATCGCCAGTATAAGGCTAAAAATTCGCTTTCACTGAAAACAAGTTTATTGATGTTACCCATCGAAACGGCAGGGCTCTTTATCCGAAAACCGGTCTATTACCTCACGACTTCACTACGCAAAGGTCACTCGGCTGCGGGCGAATCACTCTCCATTTACCGAAACCGATACACGCATATCTTTAGAGTATTCGCGATATTTGAATAAGATCCAATTTTATGTAAAATATCGTCCCTGTCAGATTGGACGAGTTTCACCATTCTCCGCGCCTCACTTTGCGTAACCACGATGATGTCGACAATGTTCTACGTGGAAGTATGAAGATACGACAGATTGAGAAGTTGAAGTCTGTTTCATTATAGCTAATACGGATAGGTAGAACACCACTTCAGAGCTCATTCTATACGAACATAAAGCGTCAACTCTGGGAACGTCCGGATGCAGGACAGACGGGGCTAAATTGTAAAACGCAAGATTTCGGAAAACAAAACCTGCCCGATAGATGTGCCACTTCCTTCCGATTTTACTCGTCAGCATGTAGGTAGGCACTCTTCGTTCGAAACTCCATCAAGTTTACGTTTCCAGTCTATCGCTTGGATTCCTCCATTCTTTTCTTAACTGAAACGTGGCTCTCTTCTGATATTTCCGATTCTGAAGTATTTCATGTTTCGTATACTGTACTAAGACATAATCGCGATCTTTCCACCGGTAGAAGCACGGACGGATGTGCACTACTTTAGTGCCTTTAATTTAGTTATTTGCAAATGTTTCATCTTAGTTTATTATATCTTATAAATGTTTCTATACAACCAAGTCTTGATGATTTCAAGTTTTTTGTGGATGCTCTTGATTTAAGATGACGATAAAATTGCCCAAAGTTTAATTCTGCTTACAATTTTGCTGGCCGCAAATATTCAGTTCTAAGAAATTGCATAAACACATTAAGTTTAAATCAGTTCAATAACGTCGTTAGCAGTAGTAATTTCTCCTATCCTATTTTTGTTACTCACAGCGAGATCTTCCTTGTCTCTGAAAACAATTACCATCCCGCCCTGGACGTACAATTGGAACGTATATTTCCTCATCTACAGATTCCTTACAACGACAATCATAGATATAATTTCCGTTAGGCCAATTTTCTTGCATTCTAGGCCGAACTCTGGTCATTGTTAGAATCGTGCTGCAACGTCAACCTGGCAGTCACATTTTTATAGAAATATCTACTCTGTAGTCGATAGGCATGTAACAGCGCTTTTGATCTCGTCACTTAAATTTCCTGTTAGATACAGTCCCAAGTAATACGACTAACAAGAATGAAAGAATATTACGAACGAAAATGGAAACCTACTCACTTGCTAAATTACAAGGAAGAGCTTGACAGAGTTCGTGTTCTAATAAAAGCGGAAGCAAGGAAAGCGTATGATTCGTACAGAATTAATACAGAAAACAAAATCTTCAGAGATCACAAATCCTTGGCAGATTATTAGAGAGAAATCGGGTAAATCAAGAATTCCCGGTTGTGCTTGAAATTTGGTGATGCAGAACTAACTGACGCCCACGATATACTGAAGCATTTACCAATACCAACATTAAGGCAAATCACACGTCGGGTGATTGCGCTTCGGTCCCGTGCGTACTCCACAGTTTCATCTTTAATGTGACTATTCATACATGTTCTCGGAGCTGTGGAAAATCTGCAAGATTAATTCTATATTCAAGAAAGGCAATAGAGATGACATTCAATCGGTTGCCATTTTATCTACTTGTTTCAAAATTCTTGAACGTCCGCTTCATGGCAATCTTTATAACATTCGATTTCTGCACAGCAGCACGGTTTTATGTTGGACGTTCGACTGTAACTAATCTTGCTGAAATCACTCAATACATAAGCTCCTATATTGACACACAAGATCAAGTAGACGTACGTAGAATACATCACTGATTTCGCTAAGGGCTTTGACACTATCGTACTATAGTCTATGGTAAATTTTTGATAAATTTCTAGTCGATTTATGAAATGGTAGTTTAACAAATTGACTGCCTCGACAATTTTCAGTTGTACAGTTTTTAGTCACCAATTTTTCTTTATATTTCGTCCTTCTGAAAACCATTGTATTCAGCGATTTCTATTTTTTCTATATTCAAATGTCATAAGTTCCTTCATACATGCATATGTTTGCCGTTATCGGACGCACGAAATACTTACCAGATGCGTCCGCATTGCAGTATTTCCATTCGACCTTCCGCGAAAAGACACACCGTGCCATTTAGGATCTATGTATGTATGTGTAAGTATGAATGTGGCCGGCTTAATGCGGATTCTTTTGCCGCGCGCTGTTCCCGATGTGCGCTTAATTATTTACCAAGTTTTCTCACAAATTACCTTATCGCGTGTTCTAATCGCTGCTGCTCCTATATTCTTGGATTTAATAATTAATCCGTTGAAATGGTATAATAAATATGGTATATGTAAATGCATCAGTGCGGTGGAGGATTTTAGTTTTGCGAACGACATCACGAAGACCAACTTTTGTCAAATCGCCTTTAATATATTAGGCTCACAATATACAATATATACAAAAATGCTTTTGCGATTAAGACAGTGATAAAATTATTGATAAAATACGTACATATGCAGGTACATATGTATGTTGTACATACATAAGTCATAAAAGGCCTGGAATAAGACCCAATTTTAGATCGTCTATAGAAACTACAAAAAAAAACCTTGGAAACCATTAAATTATTACAAAAGTAAAATATAGACTTTAGACAAGACCGTAGCAAGTCGAGAACTGAGTTTTCAGTCCTGAATTTCAAAAACACAAACACAAACTTTTAGAACGGATTATGGGGTAGTTAACAATAACAGACGCACATAGATATGCAGTGGCTTTTATTCCGCTTGCAGATTGTCTACATGCTTTCTTATAAAATGTTCGCTCGTGTGTAATAACGGTTCCATAATAAAACACGCTCGACGCGTTATCTGGCGCAAGGAAAAAATAAGGGCGATGATGGGGTTTTAAAGGTCGGGAGGTTCACTTCAGTTCAATGCGTATACACACGCAAGTAAGTACACAACTACACACACTGCACTGCCATCGTTATACGCGCATTGTACTTCTCAGAAATTACGTATAAAGAAGTTATACCGCCAAGTAGTAGTACCTACTAACCATTATAGTACGCGGTCGTAATGGCAATAGCAATAGCGACAGCAAAAAGGAGACAACACTTTATCCTATAAAAGGTGAATACTACGTTGTCGCGACCTATCGCCGTCCAGAGCCGGTCTTGCGCATTTGTCCGTTTAATTACTGATCACCTTAACCAGATGCCAATAAAAATAAATGTTTTCCTGTTGGTTTTATTTCATGCATGTTCGTAGGTACATACCTCTGCAGCCGTTGTTCTCTAACCATCCCACTTTGGCAACCACGCGTATCCACGAAGTTAACACCATCCACGAACAACCAAATTAAGCATAAGTCTTTAAATAAATTGCATCTTTATACGTATAGGCGTATCATGCGAATAAAGATCAAGTGAAATGTATGGAATACATCAGTGTCTGTTGCTTATACACACATAAACATACGGAGAGATTCAAAAGTAGAAAATATTTGGCAGCATATACGCACTTTGTTTATTATAAAAGTAACCCCAAAAAAGCACGGGACGTCAAAATTCATATAGACTTAATTAAATTTAAGGGAGCTAATGTTAGAGTATAGATGGTACTTATAGGAGAGGTTCTGATAGTTGAGGATTTAATAGCGGATCGTATACTTGGAACGGATATCTTATACAATTCGAGGGATCGAAATTGAATAAATTATAAGTAAACTAGAGAAGTACAGTATAAATAAAAGTAAATAAAACCACACAGGCGAAAAATTGCAAAGCTTGCGGGCTGGTTTCACGAATAGACAGTATCGAAAAATCCGCACACAACATACTTCTATATATATATATATGCTATATACCTACAATATTATATATCATATATTTTTCCTACGTCTGATAATACTGTCTGTTATTATTATCTTCTAATTCTCACTCTCAACGGTTTTATTGACCCGCAAAGATCACTTGGCAGTATAGGCGCTGCTTTTGTATGTGCATTAATTACAGAGCGGTGGTATTATTAACTCGTGAAATGAGAGGGAAAAAAGGCACGATGACGTTCATTTTCAATACGACACGTCCGTCATATCTAAATTTAAAACGCTCCGTATGGAATTTTTGTGTTCCAAAGACGTATAGAGATCCGTCACAAGCGATTCTACGCATACATACCAAATACCTACCTACTATTCGAAAGTAATAAATCAGGAGGTAAACGGAAACAATAAGTGCATGCTTCGTCTCTCTTTGTTAAGAACAACGTTACTTTAGGAATGTGTGCATGGACCAGAAGAGTTTGGTTTTCGTATTTTTTCAAGCTATTAGGGGGGTCGCTCTAATGTCGTTTCCGAAGTGGAAAAACGAAAAAATCGATAATAATAAGGAGAAATCGCATTCGGCTTCGAAATGGGTCTGAAATATTGACCCATGAAATTAAGAGGCGTACCTGCGATGCCGCTGCTGAGACGACCGTCCGGAAAGTTCAAGGCTAGCGGCCGAACCGTACAAAATAACACACATGACCGGTAGGTATAGTTTCGGCAAAAAATACCAACGAATCGGACTACCACCACTTTTGGCAGTCCGTTCACCTGTTCGATACCGTCGATAATAATAATAATTCGAGGTTACAGATTCTGGAGGAGCATACGAGTACATTGTACTCACTTACTCGCTTTAATTTAATTAGCAAGGATTTTGCTCAAGCAAATAAGTACATTAGATCAGTGGCGCCCAATGGTTATTTATCAGGGGGTCAAAGTTGCTGGTAATTAATTTTAGCGGACAGAAAGAAAAAAAAATTACAAATGGACTGGAAGAAACATGTCCATTTTTTTCTTACAATCAATTTTATCACCGTCTTTAGACGAATAACATGCGAAACAAGTTTCTAACATGTTAATGTTATTTAACACTAATGATAGTTTAAAAAAAGTCAAGGCAATGATTCTGATTGTATTTATTTGGTTGGAGTTTGGCGTAATCATAAAGTAAACAGGGATTGCCACATCTAAATCTTACATATGAGGGAATCTTTCGTGGACCGGGAAAATTTTATTGTCGGACGGGGTGCCATAGGTCGGACACTACTGCATTAGATAGATATATTCACAGCTCACTTGCTAATAAATCAAATACATATTATTAAATCGGTCAACAATATGTGATAAATCGATGTATAATTTTCGGATTGTAGGTGAATTACAAACAAATAAAGAAAATATGACAAAATTAGTTTCGATTTGATTTACATATATCACATCATTTGTACAAGTAAAAAACGCATAAATAATAATTGAGACTCATCCTTCACCTTGAAGAAATACACGAAAACTTGGGAATGTTTGTCACCAATATTTATACAATTTAGTTACTCCTTTAACAAATTAACCGGTAAGTGAGAATTTTTGTCCTTATATGACAATTTAATTGAATGACATTTATATTACGTATAAGTTATACAAATAAAGGTTGTAAAAATACCTCAAAATTGAATATAAAATCACGTTAATACATATAGATAATATTGTTTAAAAGGGACATACCTAAGTGAAGGTTTGATGTGCATATAGTGAGTAATCTTTGGGAAATTAATGAAAGTGAATGCGCAACGTGGACTTGGTCATAACTAAAACATAGCAATACGTACGTACCTAATACCTGTACAAATATGGAAGTTTTTATTTTATTTTGAATGCTGGTTTTAATGTATTATTGCTATAACGTTGCCAAAAGAGAATCGAGTGTATCTACCACGCCCATATAGTACATAGACAACTGCAGCGCCTCCTTTATACACAGGTATGTACATGTGTTTTCGTCCTATTTATAGATGTAGATTTTCTGACCTAGTATATTGTTGCGCAAAAAATCGGAATCGTTTCTTAGTAACAATGCGATTATCTCGAATCGTAATTTAGGCCAACCGATTGTCATTAAAATATAATTAAACTACCTATAGAGCTAGATTTGCCAGCGTTTGCTTTGCCATGATTTCCTGGTTACCCACAGAAAGTTTTACCAGATAATACTTGGCGATAAGTCACGTGATAAATGGCTGTTCATTAAATAACAATTAGGGCTTTAATTTTGTTATGGATTGGGAACTGTCGGTAGGGTTCAATCCGCATACCCATGTATGTACATATATTATATATTCCTCTTTTACTCACCGGTTGCATACGAAAAGAAATAAAAAATAAAATCCATCTTGGGATTCCATTCTAAATTTTTGGAGCGTTAAATTCAGCATTAGGTTAGAAAGTGTTTTTAGGTACCTAAGCCGCTATTTAGAAATTCTTAGTGGGTAGGTAGATAGGTACATATGTACATATATTTGGAACGCAACATTCCGCACACATTCGTCCATTTCATTCGATAGAAGGTCGCAATCGCTTCTCACTTTTTTCCTTTTGTTTTCGACGGACAGTGGTGCAGCGGACGAAATTTACGTGCATCATGATGTACATCATCATATATGCGCAATGTACACTATCCAAGCCCATATGTATGTATGCAAGTACGTGTAGAATAATGTAATGTAATAGCGTAATGCACGTAGTCATAAATTAAAATGGAATACGCTCAACTGTTAGCTAGGAAAAGAATTAAACGAACGAAGAATACTTTCTACGGCCACGCAAAGAATATTTACCCACTTGAAGTTTACGCAATGATGCACGTTATGTACCTATGAGCAAAGAAACAGTAGGCAGGCACGTAATATTAAAGTACGCATTATTATTGCGTAAGTGATCTTAACCCAATATACCTTCCCACTTCAATCCAAGGTTTCCGGGCAATTAAACGTTTTAAACAGCGTACCTACTCGCCACGTCGGTAGATAATTAGTTTGTAAAGCTGGCTCAGCTTAAAATATCAGTAGATCCACCGTACATTTTAAATTGTACGTATTACAAGACTGTGATTTGCTTTGGTTCCGTTAACTATAATTGGCCAAGAAATCGAAAAACTAGCACAGAAACGCATACTAAACACAACCTCGTATGTATGGATTGTGTCTATTGTGCTCCAACGACGCAACATACTTTGCATACTTAATTGTACATTAATAATAATCAATGAAATTTTGTTGCTAATCTCCACAATATTAAAGAAAAATCATAGTTATTTTAAAGAGTAATTAAGTATGAATACTTAATGGTTTGTACGCACTTTGTCCACTTTTAAATTAATTACAATTAAATTATATTAAATATAAATTATTTCTATTATTTATGGGCACTACTGTATATACAGCCATTACAATTCTTGGCTTGAACATGTTTCGTTACAACAAGCACTATACTCGCCAAGAAGAAAAAAAGCAGCACGAAAAAATCGAACCCAAAGCAATGGCATGGCGGGTGCTGGATGGAATTATAAAAGAGCTCTCAAGCTGCTTTCGTTTAAAATCTATTAAAATTCCTCTCTCGACACTGATTGATAATTACGCGCAGTGAAACAAAGAGATTTCGGTAATTAATACCAACAGTCAAATCCAAAATAAAAAATAAACCTCGCAACCGCGCTTGGACCAACGCCATGCACACAGTATTTCGCACTGATTGTATGTGTGATTATTGGAACTGGGACAAACCGCACGGAACATGCACAATAATCAAAATAAGCTAATACAAATATATACAGAGATCCATTCGGTACAAGTAAATAGGTAGGTTAGGTAGCCGGAGCTGCTTTCCGTCGAATAATTGAAAATAAAAATAGATCACGAAACGCGCGTGATGGGCCGCGCCGCTCTAATATAATTCACGCCTAATAACTAACGTGACGATAGAGTAACATGTCTACCGTAAAATAATAAACGTGGATTAGGCCTAGTTCTGCGATTGATGATACGTATGAGTTAACAAACATATCTCCGTCCGACACCCAGCGAGCGTAGTCAATTCGCCCAGTAAAAGCTATACAGAAATAGTTAGTCGAAACGTCAGCCAAGCGAGATGTCAGTAATGGACAAAGTTAATTGTTTCTTTCATGCGCGGACGTTTTGAATTAGGGAACAGCCCGGCGTGAATTTACGCAAAGCCATGCAAGGTGCATCACAAACGACTAGACAGACCGCGTACTTGCCTACATATGTTACATCCATCTAATAATAGCGCGAATGCATCTTCGAGCGACACGTTTCCCATGTACCTTACTTACTTCACTGCAGATTTGCGTGGTTATCAAAGGCATAGTTGCACGTAATGCAAAATGAAGGCGCAAAGAAGGGTTATTTAGTCGGGAGGTGATAATCCTTATTGATATTTGATCAAACGAGGAGGAAAAAAAAGAATAACGTTATTAGACAGCACTTCCTATTACGATTCCGATCGTGCACAAATTTCAAGTTATAGCGCTTAATTGAAGAAACTGTTTATATATAGTTACAGCATTTTTCGCGCTCATACGAAAGTGGACGGGATAAAAAGTGTTTAACAACGCAGCCAGAAGTGCAATACCAGCAATTATTAAGAAATCTCGGCGCACTGGTAGTGTGTTGCGTCAACGAATGGACTCTTCAGGTCGGTGAAGAACAATTTTTACCAACAAATAATCAAGAACGCGTTCTCGATTCCGAAAAGAAATCTTTGACCAACTGTGTATAAACTGAATACCAGTGAAACATTCACGGTTCGACTGTTCAAATCTATTGGTGGTTAAAATTGAACGACGACTAAACGTTGATAATAAACGTATACCAGAAACGTGCTGCGGACAAGCAGCATTAGCAACTTGCAATTAAAAGTTCAGCCCAGGTATATAGGTCCATCGGCTTCCGGATACAAAAACTTGAGTTTTACCATTAATTGCCCAAAAAATATTCTTGTATTGCCATCTTTATTAGTTAATATCCATCTTCGCAAACTTTGATCTTGAAACTAAAAATTTTGGGTTCATTCTGTCGTATGACAGTTAGTTTCTGCTACCCTTCGGAACCTACGCGCACATAATTCAAACATTGCCATATGTACGGAATGGCGTTTCTTACACTTCTTCGTTTAATAAATAATAGAACCAGGACACTACTTAACACAAATTTATTTCGGATCTTACAATTTGCGATGTCACGAATAATACTTGCTTACATCTATACTTTACACTTGACGATTCAGTACTACTGTTAATTTTGTATCTTACAAACCAAAGAAAACTACCTTAACTTAAATTATTGGTTGCCAGTCTAGGGGGCGTATCTCCAGTATTTACTTGTATATAATTTGTACATAATGTAGTCGAGAGTTATGGTTTCCGAAAAAGTACCTGTTCCCAGAATTCAGGATATTGGGACAATGGGGTAAAAATGCCCATTTACGTCGCAGATGTATTTTATTGCGGGGTTTTTTAAGTCAAACACGGAATAATACCAAGTACCGTTAACCGCTATGAATTCAATACACAAGTTAACAGTTACGCAGCGATAATAGAGAGGCCTTTTCGGCTTACCCCGAAGAATAACATAAATACCTCCCTTGACTTAATATTCTTAGTAAAAACTTTTCCTAACACCATACACATGTATGTATATGTGTATGCAAATTGATTCGTTGCACAATAAACTTTCCTCCTAGTGTCTATTATATATTTCAGGTGGGTGTTTGTTTCTTATATTCATGTTTGAAAGTATAACACGATCTTATAATGTTATAAACTTATAATGAACGTCTAGACTTAGACGAAACGAATAGTACAATGAAAATATATATTTAAACTATCATACGTGACATACCGATTCAAATTGAATATATCAGAAAAGACTTAAACTGTACGTAGTAATTTATATATATATATATATATATATATCGTTAAAATATCCAAAAAGAGAATTTCATGCTACGACACGATATACATATAATACGTATGTTAAGAGATATTTATGTAATAGGTACATATACCGAAAACAGATATTATTCCACAAGAATAATTTTGTGTAAATGTCAACAAATACAACTCAAGATTATCTTCGAACAAACGTTATTTTATTTTAAAGAAACGGTAAGGTACGCTTCTATCGATAGGAGAGGATTTTATTCAGTATCGAGCTCGAAAGCTCCGTCCGCGTCTGATGCAATACGAATTTGATTCCCACAAGCATTTTGGCGCAGTTGTACTTATAGTCGCGTATAATATATTCGAAGACGCCAACCGTATTTGTAGCCATCAGGTGTACAACATCCGACTTTACCAATTTATAGCATGATGATAACACAATGACTATGTCGTTGTTGCTAAGTAGGAAAAAAGGGGCTTGTATCCAGATTATTATTAGAAATATACTAATTTACAATGCAGTATGGAGTTTTAATGTATTGTTATGGTGCCGGAAATTTTTGCTATACCATTTCGTAACTAAAAATTTCGATTGCTAATACATACGTACATACGTACATACGTCTGACTGTTATTTTTACCATAATACGCACGCATTAATCATTATTTGTACAATAAGTGTAACCATAAAACCATTAATTTACCTTGTATTTTAACAGAAATAGCTATAAAATTACATTACAGCCGGTACTTTATATATAAAATATAGGAATTCTCCATTCAAATCTCAATTAAGGGTAATTATAAGACATACAGACAAGGGTTACGCCAGACGAAAGTAACATTGGTGTCCAGAGTAATACTCCAATAACCCATTTTCAGTTTCTCTTTACACAGTTTTGTTGAGTGTTCGCAGGGGGTGCCCAAAGTTTCAATTTTTTTTCCTATACAAAATAAATTCTTCAATTTAATTACGTAACTATTAGAATGCGTTGTTAATCGGTACGTGATTTTTAAAAAAAATATATTTCAAATTTAACCTATTGATTGATGTTCTATTATAATTAAGCGAAACTTGGAATAAGTTCGAGTGATTCCTTAAAGTAAATGTAGAGTTTGTCTAAACGAAAGGCGAAAGATTATGTGACAAAGACACTAAAAAGACCACATCGCCTATACGAGGGAAATAACATGTACACATGTACCTTTCTTTGAGGTTGTTGCCTAACGGACGGTTGTGGTACGAAAGTTCTCAGCGTGGCCAGAGGTGCGGGTAGACCCGTGAGCATGGGCTGTACGTGTACCGCCGGAGGCTGTAGGTGATGCAGCGGTCCCGCCGGATGTATAGGCACCGCAACCATCTTCTGCAACTGCATCCCCCATGGTAGGTACCACGTACCCGGATGGTGCTGCATTTATCTTATCTTTTTTCTCTCAGAAACAGTTTGATCAACTACTATATTATGTACGTCGAGTATGGTTACAGGTGGACCAATTAATTTAGAGATGTGCTGCGATCGACTCTAATTTGAGCGCGAAACAAAATATCGCAAACGTACGCTCAATATACAACTTGGTAGTTTCTTTTTTTATTTTTATTTCTCTTCAAGTTCAACAGTGTTAGTTCATTAGGTGGTTCCCATGAAGATGAGATGCACTCGAGGAATGTACCTTTAGCTTGAGTCTAATAAGAATAGAATAAATCTTTTCAATACATGTAAACCGTAAAACGACAAGTTCCGAATGACAGGCACATTTACTAATACCAAATGTTTGTATTCATTCTCGATATTCGTCGACTTATTCACTCTCAGCAGCACGACAATTTTAACGGACCGGAGTTTCGATTTTTCGCGTTTCAAAAACCGTCATCTCGTGGAATACGTTCGCTTATCAGTATCTCTACGTATAGGATTCCCACACGTGTTCGCAGTTATATGGGGATGCGACAGCTCGAATGTGTAGCAGTACGTTTCAACGGCGAGCTTTGGAGGTATAGAGCGGAAAAGCGAGCAACAGAGCGGTCCGTGCGTGGCGCGCGCGCGTCTTTACCGGAGGCAGTGGCGATAATGCGTTCGCTTGCTGCCGATAAAACGGAGTGCGAGCGACTGATCGCCGAACACCGCTCGGGCTAGACCGCCGCGTCGCGTCGAACAACCGCCCGCCGCCTCATAGTATCTAGGAGCTGTTAACGGCGTCGATGGTGGTGGGTATTACTGGGAAATGCGTAGTCTTGTCGTCGCGGCGCAGTGCTTGGTGCTTTCGTTCTTCTTTCCTCGCTCGACCACTGATCTGAACTTTAACAGCACTTATTTTTATCAAACAAGTTTGCATTCAGACAGGAAAAACTCCGTTTTGACTAAAACACAAAACAATATTCTCTTATACCTGTATTAGAAGAAAAACACACTTGTCGCCCTAATGAGTGAACGACTAGTGAATGTAATCGTATTTCGGCAACTACATTGTCGTCCCCGGTAGATACTACTGTTAAGGGCTGTGTCTTGTGTGTGTCGAAAAAGACAGACAGCCGTCGACCGGAGACCTGCTCGTATCGAGGACAGTTGACGGGCAAAACCGCCTGCCGAGCAGCGCGCCCGTTTGCTGCCTACTTGCTACAGCACCAGTACACCTACCGCGATGCCAGAAACGAGCGCATATATAAGGGTCTGGATACGAAGAGAAATTGAAAAAAATATCTAGCATCCGCGCTTTCGCTCACACGCAACTTCGGATATCAGGTCCAACAGTCCACACAGCGCGTGTACGATGCTATACGAACGTATACATGTAATGTACACATATACAGGGTAGGTGGGGCAGGGAAACATCCCTACTTTCGGTAGGCCATTGTGATGTAAGTTGAGATCGTAGAAGGGTAGGAATTGACTTAAGTGATGCAGTAGTTCGGGAAGTTTCGATCTGTGACCTGCCAGTTGCCATAATAGTGTGGTCTATGGTGGAGCAACGCGCTTTTGCCGTTAAAATTTGCTTTTCTCAAAAAAAAAAACTCTATCGTCGCGGTACAACGTGCGATGCGTACTCGCTACCAAATCCCTCCTCGAAATACAGTGCCCGATCGGAAATTGATTCTGTCTTGGGTGGATAACTTCCGCAGACATGGGAATGTTGCGAAAAAGAAAGTTGGCGCACAGAGGACCAGTCGAACATAGAGCGAGTAAGACAGTCCATTATACGGTCTCCTAAGCGCTCTGTTAGGAAGCACGCTGTCGCCCTCAACCTATCTAACCGTACTGTACGTCGAATTCTTCACATTGACCTACACTTCCATTCTTATAAGATGGTCGTTACTCAAGAACTGTCACAACAGAATTTTATGTGAAAATTCGATTGAAAATCTACCTGACGACGCAGTGATTTTTTTCAGCGACGAGGCGCATTTCTATCTCTCCGGTTGCGCTAATAAACAGAACATGCGTTATTGGAGTGATGTCAACCCTAGACAGATTCAAGAAAGGCCCTTACAGGGTAACAGTTTTGGTGTGCAGTCAGCAGTAAGTGAGTATTTTTGCACCACACCTCCAACAGTTGGAATTGGGACGTGTCTGGTTCCAACTGGATGGCGCCACGGCCCACACAGCCAATAATTCAATGGTTGTTCTGAGGGAAATTTTCCCCGGCCGTTTGATCTCCAAGTTCGGTGACATTTCATGGCCTGCGCGCTCGCCAGATTTAACTCCCTGCGAATACTTCCTCTGGGGCTACCTCAAAGCTGAGGTGAACAAACATCTCTCTCTAACAGCATACAAACCTTAAAAGAAGCAATACGCCTGGAAATAGGTCGCATACCGCGAGCAAATGCTTCAGAGCGTGATGCGAAACTTCAATATCCAGCTACAACAATGTATTGATAATGAAGGCCCCAAGATATTGCAAGATATTTTGTTTAAAACTTAACGAATAAGCAATATTGCTTGTTTGAAACAAAAAAATTAATTTGTTCTACCTTTTCTAGTTTCACTGTTATTCACCCTCAAAGTTAGGGATGTTTCCCTGCCCCAGCCCGTATAAGATCAAGCCCTACTGGAAAACTATACAGCCTGAATTTTTCCCGATATTTTTAGCATGGGGATCTCGGAAAACAGCTCAGATAGAAACACGATCAAATGGTGAAAGAATTGCAGTTTTACGAGGTCAATCGAACGAACCTCATGTTTTTTCAAAAAAATGCACGGCTAAACACCCACACGGAAAAATACCCGAATTTACAACTCTCGATTCCGTGCTCTAAAACCGAAATGGAAAATGGTTCTCCAAATAGCGTCATAACGTAATGCACTTTGCCTGTTGATTTAAAGGAGCTTGTGTTTGGGGTAATACAACTATGGCTTTTTTCAATTGTCGATTGTTCAATTTGTTTAGTTTTTCTTTTTTAATGTCAGAGCGAACTAATAGGTAATACTAACCACACAAGTTATGATGGTGTTAAGAAGTGCGAAATCAAAAACACCATTAAGAAGGTGCGATTTCGGTCATGGCGCGTAAATATGTCCTAGATTGAGCTTACTATATACATGCAGTATTTTTTATTGCCATTGAAACTGCCTGTATAATGCCGTCTGATGCACAACAAGAAAATAAATATTGTTACAGATAGAAAGGATTAAATTTCCTCCCTAGCAAGAACATTCACTTTTCTCTTTAATCTGTCATGTCCATTGCCCTGGCCGGCACTTGTGCATTATATAGAGTAACAAACTTGGAAGTTTATTGGGTTTTTCAGTTCGCTTATTTGTCCGGTTGGGGCTAGAGCGAAGTTGAACGCACCCAACGAATTATATGCACAGATACGTGAGGTAGTCACCCCGGGTCCGTCGGCAGGGGTTGTCGACGCCAAGCTGACGAGCGCAAGCGCCGTGCACGGAAGAGGCGTCATTTGGGTAAAGACATATTTGTTCTCCTGCACAGCTACGTGGCATTTACGCAGTAGGGCGCATTTCGTTATCTTAATACGCGCGGCATCCAGGGAAGAAAGAAAAGGAATCTGATCGAGAAAGCTAGTGAGCTTCATTATAGATACTGCTGAACGCTAATATGAGTTGAAAAGTGAAAATCTTTAACGTGACCGTATAAAAGGTCGTATACAGAACGAGGCGAAAAAATAAAGATTTCTATAACCGATGTGTAGTATATTACTTAATATTGACTTTTCCATAAACTCTCCCCAATAATAAAATGGGACCTAAACTCTATATATAAACGGAATAAAAAAGATGGCATAAAAGCGGTTTTATGATTTATCAATTCAACCCGATATCTTATCGGAGGATAGGTGCCATTTCGGGCAGAATTAATAACCCTGTTCACTTGTCATAAAAGGTGCGTTTGTGTCCATTCCCTGAAAATTCTTCCACAAAAATTGTCATTTTAGCGGTTATTTAGACGTTTACTCATGAAACCCTAAATCTAAGGTATATCACATTATAAATTACGAGGTCTGTAAATTAAGTAATGAGACTGATATTTTTAAATATTTGTATTTGAATATAATTACAATTGAACGTTATCTCCCTCAAAATAACTCCCTTCGGAAGCCACACAGTGTTGGACGCGGTTCTTCCATTCAGTGCAGGAACTCGGATATTGGAATCGCCTTTAGCTGGTCGGTTACCGCCATTTGAATGTTTTCGAGTGTCCCAAATTGATGTCTCTTCAGATGAATTTTCAATCGTGTGAAGAGGAAAAAGTCACAAGGACTCAAGCTAGGTGAATAAGGAGGCTGAGGAGCCACGGAAATACCGTTTATGGAAATTTCTGTGCGACAAGGCGCATTGTCATGATGCAGGATACAATCGTTCTTGATGTTTGGTCTCACACGCATGACCCTTTTTCGGAGTCTTTCGAGAACCTCCCCGTAAAAATGTTGATTAACTGTCTGATCTTGAGGCACGAACTCTTTGTGGACGATTCCCTGGCTATCAAAGAAACAAATCAGCACGCTCTTGATCTTTACTTTGCTCACTCTTGCTTTCTTGGACTTTGGAGAGCCTTAAGTGTGCCATTCCATGCTCTGGCGTTTTGTTTCCGGGTCACACTCGAACACCCAACTCTCGTTCCCAGTAATGACACGTTCGAAAAAATTTTCATTATTTTCAATCGATTCCAAAAAGTCAACGCGCCTTTCTTTCCTGATGTCCTTTTGTTCCTGCGAAAGGTTTCTTGGAACCATTTTCGGGTAGATCTTTCCCATTCCCAGTTCATTGGTCATACTTGATGAGCGGTGGTGTGAGACAAATTCAACTGTTCCCCGATCATTCTGACCGTCAACCAACGATCTGAACGCATAAGGTCGCGGATTTTGTTGACATTGCCATCGGTTCTTGCAGTTCCGCTGCGTGGTTCATCTCCCATCGATTCTCTTCCTTCTGAAAATGTCTTAAACCACCGAAAACTTGGGCTTTTGACAAAATCCTGGGTCCGTAGGCCTGCTGAAGTTTTGCAAAAGTTTCTGTTGCATTTTGCCCAAGTCTGAAGCAAAACCTGATAGCACATCGTTGCTCGAAATTAATGTCTTTCGTTTGTAGAACGCACTACGAAAACCGGGTTCACGGAAAAAACGACAGCGGACAACCAAATGACTTGATCGAGTTTAAACTTGCACTGAACGCGTATTACAATGTCCACTTGTCGCCCCTCCATATCCCGTGATTACCGTGTTGCCACAAATTTGTCTATTCATTTGCGTTTATACATAGGTACAATGTAACCTACCTACTGTACCGTTTTAATCTGTAGACGATTTCCGCACGTTATCTGGAACAAAGGATCGGAATTTGCGCAATTTTAGAGAATAAGTATGTATGTACATGTGTAGGTGGTACGTGCATTTCGCTGCATCATTTGCCATCTTGTGTCTTGTTTATCACGAGTCATAATAATAAATGGGGTACGTACATATATTAGCTATGTTGACAACTTCATAGTTTAAGTGAATGACCAAATACAACCGCGTGTCGCCAATACAAGCATTCAAAAATACCCTGATGATAGTCTCATTCATTTTAGAAAATTTATTATAACATAATCTTCTTCAACAATTAGGTACCTACTTGAATGACTTTTTAAAACACTACGGAACGAAAGCAAGTTCTATAGGTGTATTATACATCATATTTTATTCACGTATCTGTTGCGACAAGATGTGACAACGCTATGCGGTATTTGCATAAGCACTGTGTATTGTCTCCTAAGATGCGAACAGAGTATACATACATACGCATGAGTTAGTTAATGTTGATTTGTGTTTCGTGTTGGGGCAGGGATATATCCTGATTAGCGCGCAGAGGTTCGTAAATGCAAATTATTACCATACTCGGTCTGTATATCGGCTATTATTACGTATTATGCATATAGTGATCAGGTAACACAAGCATACGAAACGGCGCGCTTAACCTTTATGTAAAACGGAAAACTTTATTTTGGAGTAATATAAAGTATAGTTTGCCATTTTTTTTATAATCTACATACATAGATATATACTTATATAAATACTACATCTATACCCACCAGATACACACAATTAACGGTTAAGTGACATTTGTGACTGAGGCGCACTCTGGCATTTCCTGTCTGTTTCTCTATGTCTCTGATGCGTAGGTAGGTGGTATGTACAATTGCGGCCACCGAAATGTGCACGATACTTGAGACAAATTTCCCTATTTTTCCGTAGATTGAATTTGGCTTCATCCAGTGACTTTCGTGAAGGGAGCAACTTTTTTTTTTATTTTGTAAAATAGACATATATCAAATATAACAAAATGGTAATAAATCTATTAGACGCAATGCTAAATTGAAATTAGTTAAAAAAAAGTTTATTCAAAAAAGTAAAAACCACGCAATTCTTGAATCTTAAAAATCAACGTTTTTTTATAGCAGCGCCGTTAGCTGCAATCACAAGCCGTCTTCTCATAAACAAAATTAGTGTCCTCATGTCATATTCCTCAATAAGGTTCTCCCAAGCATTTTCAACAGTGTCCTGAAGTTCCCCAGCATTTCTCGGCCTGAAATCTGCAGAATTATTTTTTTTTGTCATATTTCCCCAGATGTATTCAATCGGATTTAAATCCGGGCTTCTCGAAGGCCAATGCAATTGCATTTTCATCCATCCATTGTCTTACAATCCTTGCAGTGTGAACTGGGCAATTGTCCTGAGACAGAAAAAAGTGTAATTTTATTTTTAAGCTCAAAATTAAATTATTTTTCTTGCGTGTTAAAAAACGAAATTGTTGGGGGAAAGTAGTCCTCACGGATGGTAACAAAACATTTTCCAATATTTCTCTATAGTGTTCCCCCGTTAAACGTTCATCTATTTTCCAGCATACTCCAGGTCCACGAACATTTATCCATCCCCAAAAATTAACCGAAAAGCGGCCAGAACCTACTGTTGAATTTTCCTCAAATCTACGATTTCTTGGACTATAAACGCGTAATTTGCCATTATTACAAGATTGAAAACATTTTTCGTCTGAAAAAACTACAGAACTCCAAAACTCTTCATCGGCATTTAAAAACTGATTAGCAAGTTGTAGTCGGTTTACTTTGTTTTCATCAGTCAAATATGGTTTTTTCGCAGCTGCATAATTGTTCAAACAGCTCTGGTTAATTCGACGCCTTGCCGTTCTAACGGAACCCGGGAAATGAGTTTCCTCACGAGCTCATACAGAATACATTATTCTGTCTGATAAAATTTACCAAGCCTTCATCTTCATAAGTTTCAGAAACTCTTCCAATTCCTATCCTAAGCGGTCGTTGCAGGTTATTTTCCTGCCAACGCTTTTTTCAATTGAAATTTTGACATAGACAAATAATATTGAAATTTTGATGACGTTTAAAGGACGCCTATTACTTAAAGTACAAATCAAACTGTAAAAAAAAAATCGTGCACATTTCGGTGGCCGCAATCGTACATACATATGTTGTACCTACATATGTATGTATGCGTAATACATACATTAATTTTGACTATTACATAGGAGGAATACGGTCACGTTTCTGTGGAAAATTATTGTATGTATTTACGCACCTGGAAGTTGTTGAAATTAACAATGTCATAACAATGTCTATACTGCTTTGGCTGCAAATGCAAAATAAATTTCCATATTTATGAATCTTGCTTTTTATTCCAAGGTGAAATGCTCATCCCAACAATAAACGGGCAAAGATCCTTTTCGGTGAGGTAACATAAATATACCGCTAGAATTAAACGATTTATTGTTTAGATTACAATTCAAGGTTTAACAGAGTTTATGTACACATGTAGGTATGTTTGTACCTGCGTAAACCAACTGAGCGTAAATTAGAAAACCAACGAAGCATAGATATCCTCTCCATACAAGATATGAAATACTATTACTTCTACTTTATTCAAACATTAGTACGTGGTCATCAAGCCGTATATAGTATTACGTACGTATTTGTTTTTGGACCATTTCCAATTTGGAGTAGTGCATAGATAGATATTAGGTACTACTCAAGTGGCTCGGGAAAATGAATTGATTGTCGGTTATTTTTGCAAATATTTACTGACCTACGTAGTAAGATACCTATACCTACAGGTATCTAATATTGAGTATGCAATAACATTTTGGAATAATACGCACCGCATAAACAATTTGTTGTGTATAATATGGAAAACAAAACTGCCAATGAAAACTTTTAGTGTTGGTACAATTTTAGGAGGTATTGTGGCATGTTACTTCTTTCAATCTGATAGTTGTTTTCTGATAGGCATTTATTACGTGAATGGAAATGTTTCATGTATCTTCTTATACATCTATCATCTATACGAAACAATGGTTCAATGTGATAATATATTAGCGTAAGTGTATGAAAGGTTATTGTATAGTAGTGTGCTTGCTTGCTTGCTTGCTTCATCATTAACTGTTATTTAATACATTCGGGGAAAGTAGGTGAGTAATGTTACCTGACATAACCGATGCTACACTTTAATTTATGCGAATAGATACCCAAATGCAGGTAGGTACGAACAAACGAAAGCGAAAACGTGTCACGATCAACGATCGGAGAACGGAGATTGCGATGCTCATCCGTTTCGGCGAGTAGATTCGAATGAACGGATGACTGAATGAATTTTTTTTCTGCGTACTGCACCGGTAGTAGCCGTAGGTAGCGGTGGTGGCAGTGGTAGTAAGTTGTAAGAGAGTATAGTATTTTAAATTTAGCCCGTATGTACCCAAAAATAATATGCAAGAGCGTTGGCGTATGTCGTCACGTGTTTATACTTGGGTTCGGTCTGGATTAAAAATGGCTCTCGTCAAAACATTTTTGCACATTTTCCGCTCCTGCGTGTCGTCTGTCTCTTGGTCAATGGACGTGACTATACGACCGGCTCGGGGTAATTTATGTGGTAAACAACACAAAGTCTGGAGGGCAATGAACGGTAGGTACCTACCTACCAACTGCCAATCGACGATTATTGTGCAATGTTTTGAAGAAATTTTAACGGAGGGTGAACGATAAAATAATAAATTCTAATTAATGCTTCTCATACGCTCCATTTAATTACCTTATATACGTTTTATCTTTTTTTTACAAGACAAAAAGCGTGTGGATTAATCCTGTGTACCTAATAATTCCAATTGTTATGGGGGGGGGAGGGGGGGGGGAAGGAATTAATGTTGGAAAAAATGGAAATAAACCATTCAATTATTCTCCTGCTTCCGCGGCATTCTTGCGAAAACGCAGCAGTCAGCAGTTAAGTGATTGCTTAACCTTTGACACCAGTAGATACGTATATATAGGTACCTAGATGCTGCTACTGTTAGGCAATTAAAAATCATTTATAAATACATAAATTACCACATTGGTAAATATTGGTAAATATAAACAAATTCCTCATCTTATCAATTACAACATGATTTATATATCTAATACATGTAATTAACTTTTCACTTGAACAAAGCTATTATTTACGCTAGCCCACTGATGGTCAATATTACTTTCATTGCTCAGCAAGGAAGTATCGTCCTTTCCAAGGACTTTGATGTACATACATGCATATATGTATTTCTTATGATGTTATCTTGTGGTTTTCTTATTTCGTTTCTCGGGAAAGCATTTAATGGGGGAAATTAACGACAAAACATGATATCCGTTATCAAACAAAAAGTAAATTTTAGTTTTAAAATATAGATATAGCTACTAGGTATACATATGTACAACTGAGGTACAAAAACATAGGTATGAGGTATAATTATGGTAATGGAGCAAACAATATAGTTCAAAATAAATATCCAGACATCTATCAGACTATTAAATAAATATAATAATTAAATGTTTTTGTTCCTTCATTCATTTCAAGGATAGTAGCTACCTAGTTCGGAAATCGCGTGTAAACTCCAATAGAAAATTGCTGTTTATTATTATGGTGTCGTCATCAATGTGTTTGTGCGATGTGTGTTTATGATATGTGATATTCAATTTCGAACCCCAAAGGTGTGACACGCACAGAAGGGGGAGACGGACGACTAAATAAATACCTACGTGGCATTTGCGATTAGTGTCCGTCTCCGCGTAAATGTGGAAACTTTTAATGAACCCGAGATATGCAACATAAATACTCGCGTTTAGAGTCCAAGTCCTGCATCAAAATGTCGTCTCCCTTCCTCGACATCCGCGGTCGATCGGGCACCTCCACCCTAAGCCCCCTTCCGGAGCGGTGGTAGGCAGGAGGAAGCCGGCAGGTTGACGTTCCTCAAATTATCTGCTCTTTTTTGCCGCTTTCGAAGCTTACTCGCGAAATCCCCTTTTTGAAAGTTTACTTTTTAACCATTTAGGGAATTGCGGCGCTGTGGCTGTTTCGTGAAATGATTCTAAGAACGCACTCGTAAGTCTCAGTATTTCTATTTCTCTCATCCAGCACGTAGTACCTAGGTACGAATTCTCGAAAGGTTTCTAGATTTAATATTCACGACGCAGTATGAGGTGTAAACTAAATAAAACAATAATCATTATATTTCGTTACTTTTTTTTCTCTGCGAACGTTTGTATATAATTGATGCGTTTGAAGTGAGATTATGTATTAATTACTTCTAAAAACATAACCTGCCAATTATTTAAATTTCGTCACTAAGTACTATAGAACAGTTAATGGTCACCTTTTTGTACTTACACTTCTGAGAATTTAAGGAGTAATTTGAGGAGAATACAAGCGTTTGATTTCTACTCTATTTTTTTTTTAAATCGCTTCCAATTTTGATAGTCGCGCTGTCATCAAGTTGATATACGATATGTAGGTGGTAGGTACGTTTCCAGTACAACTTTATAATTAAAAAAATGATGTCAACAGTGTTGATATGAGCAGTACATCCATCCTGTTGAAAATACAGTTGACTGTAATCATTAAGGGGAAGCGCTTCAATTTCCTTTAGAAACAAGTTGTTCAGCACGTCTAAATAACTACGCTGGTTAACGGTAGAGTGAAAAAAAACACGAACCAATTATTCTATTGTTCTATCATAATACTGCACACGACACATTATTTTTTTTATAATATAGTATCAATCCGACACCGTGAATTTTGAGACGAAAAGAAAAGATAATATTTTGATAAAAACTTTGATGAGCACATTTTTACATCTTATCCAAAGGTATATGTTTAACCGCTTAACATCATCGTCGCCATAACAATGTTTGCCCAAGGGTCAATATTTTGACAGTTAAAAATTGCGTGACAGTATATGACATATCGTCGTCGTGTGTAAGCACTAGGTATAGTTGATATTAATACGAAACAGGTACTTGGAAAAATTACGGATTAAATTTTAAAAAAAAAAACTGTCGGTTCTACGTCTTCTTAAAACAAGCAAAAACTTTTGTGAGGAACAATTTATTTTTCAAAAATCAATTGTAAAAACGCTTTTCCTCTTGTGACACCTATCCCGGTAACACACCGTATATTTCGAGTAAGATTGTTTGAAACTTTTCGGATACGCTCATATTATAAGCATCGTCAAAAAGTCTTTTTCAATATAACGCCAAACATTGACGAACGCGTGCATATTAAAAACAAGTAGCCGCATATGTGTCGTAAGTTTAAACGAAAACCTTGGCAAGTATTTCCATTAAAACTCTTTTGTGATTCAGCGTGCTTTCTTCGCCCATACAATTTAGAGAAATACACAACTCAAGAGCTATATCGTACAAAGTTAAAATGTATTTAAAATACCCCACCCCCTCCGAATATCTTTAAAAAAAAGCTAAAGCCGGCATTGTACATCGAACATATTGTAGTCGTTTTTACAATATGCCAAGCTTACAGAACAATTTTAGTTAGATAGGTTAAAAATAAATTCATAGTATAGTACTATGTATGTATTTGTCAAAATAGATAAATCAATACATATGCGACGTAAATTGTGTGAAATATGACAATATTGGAATGTTATGTCAAAATTTAATATAGTTTAAATATCAAGTTATCAGAGAGATATAAAAAAATGAATATTAGGAAACCTAAGCGATGATAAAATAAATAAATATAGTGTGAAATGTATTTGAAGGTGAATGGATATTTGGAAAATGAATGCCATAGTTTAATTTGAAATCCGGTTAGTAAATTAATTTCAATAATTTTTACGAGAATAGTTGTAAAAAGGTAATAAGAAATAAATTATACAAAGGTGCATATGTAATATACTCTCAATATTTATTGGGCTACGTCAGTTCGTCAGATCACGAGACCAAAAATAATGGTCCGAATTGTAAATCGGATTACGTAAACAAAATCATGCTACCTTGACCGAGATTGCCGACGTCAAAAAAGATAATAATATCTATATACATATATATTGCAATCAAAATATATTTCAACTGATTCAACTGATGCGAGTGAATAGCACGCGTGTAAGTTGTACCTATACAGGTGGGTGGGTCGATTAAAAATTACCATGTCCTACGTATGTGTTAGGTGCATTCCAAAGCAGCTCTATCAGATGTTATTAGATAGGTATACTCATTACCGATATCAAAAGTAAAGGAAATGGTTTAGTTGTGAATAAATGATGGATAGAGTATAGTACCCGTTCGATCTTTTCTGCACATAATAATAATATGACGAAAGTTCTAGGGAACAGTGATTCTACGGTCCATAAATTAATAGTTGGCAAGGAACGCGAAACAATCGTTCGTGACGTGGATGTGTGTTAAGACCTAATAGTACGTAGTAATAGTCGGTGCTGTCGCGCCGTGCAGAGATACCAGATTGTTTCGAACCGGGCCCCGTAATATATTTTAGTCCCGTTCGAGGAGGCACTGAAATAGAGCAGCGCCCGCCCGGGCGAGCTTTCACGATTCCTCGTTACGTCACGGACGCGTTCTTCGAACGCCGTCAGCCGAATAAAATAGCGCCGAATGCGAACAATAGCCGCAGACAGAATACGATATACACAAGACATTAACACGTATTTTTTATATAAATTAAAAGTACTTTCGCTTATAATTATAATAGGTTGTCGGTGAAACAGTGATGATACCATTCCTGAATTAAACCGGTCTACTCGGAAAAAAATATATACAATCACAAATCTAATGTCTAGTCAGATTTTCAGATGTGGATCGAGTCCTGAAGAAGGTTCAATATAGACAACATCTCAGAAACTCTACAACGTCGATAGAATCCCGCGACAAAAATAAGTTCTTAATATTGCCTTTTCATAAAATAACTAAAGGAATCAGCCGAGTCGTAAAAGACGAAAATATGAAAATCGGTTATAAATCTTCCAACACACTTCGTAACCTTTTAGGTAACCCAAAAGACAAACCGGAAATGAGACAAAAGTCAAGAATTTATAAAGTTGCATGTGGAGAGTGTGAGAAAGCCTACATTGGACAGACAAAGAGGTCGATAGAAACTAGATATAAGGAACATATTTCACATTCCCGACATGGGAGACCTGATATGTCTGCTGTGGCAGAACATATGGCAAAAAACGGGACATAATATAAATATAGATAATTTAAGGCTAATAAAATCGGTAACATCGACGCGCGAGCTAGATGTTTATGAATCCATTTACATTAAAAAGAATAAACACCTACTCAATCGGGAACAAGCGCCGTTGTCATTGTCAAATCTGATGGATTTAATGGGGTAATAAAGGCGTACCCTTAAGAACGTGCATGGTTGTCCTTCCAAGAAGTATTGCGCCGAGGGTATGAGAGAAGTGTGTACATACGTTAGACAGAGGTAGAATGAATGAAGGGAAGGGAGAAAAGAAATGAATGGTTCTAGTTTTAAGTCCGTTTCGCGCTCATTCGGCTATTCGACTTGATAATGGGAATCCACGTATCCCCGAAACACCTGTCGTCCCGAATTAATTAATACTTGTGCGGGTGGAGTAATCCGAACAGTGTGTTTATTGTGCTGCCCCACAGTCCTTGCTATCTTTACAGACTTTTATGTATTTCCATTCAAGTTATAAGTTATTGAAGATAGGGAAGGTGGTGATTGTGAATATGCAGCTGCACAACATTTTTTGATATTCATCCTAAGCTTATGTAATTCACACCATTCGTGTAGAAAATTCAAGTTGTGTTGTAGTTTATCCCGGTCATTAACAGAAGAAATTTCGGAAAAAAGCTTTGATGTCGTCGCCGTACCCCAAAAGCAAGTCGTTTATGAATAGGACAAATAGCAGAGGTCCAAGGTTTGATCCTGCAGGAAAAGGAACAAAAAGTCCCCAGATACAAGGAAGTTATCGGTCAGGAAGCACCGCCTTTGATGTAGATAAGAGCGGACAAGGTATAGGGCAGATGGAACAAACCCAAAAGAGGATAACTTGCTTAGACGGATTTCGTGTTCCGTTAAGGCAAATGCCTTTGACAGATACGTAGGTATATATTAGAGTAAAAATCTTCCTCTCATATCAAGCACCTACATACTGTGTAATTGTTGCCAAATTGGTAACTGTGGTAAGTACGAATGCTGCTTGGGCAGTATAGGTAGAACGTTCTCGTAAATTTTGGATTTTCTCGTAATGATGGATATAGGCCTGTAATTGGGTAAAGATGTGCGATCGTCCTTCTTCGTGGACAAGGATAATTCTTGTTGTTTTCCAACAATCCGGGAAATGGATGGATGGATGGATGGATGGAGGGATGGACTGTCTGGAAAGGTTAATGATTATTCCGAGTGGAAAAGGTAGAACGTATCTACGAATTAAAAAACTAGGTAACAACTGATCGTCTCCCACTTGGAATAGGTAATGCAGCGCAAGTTTAATTAAAACATCCTCAGTTACTAACTCGAAACGGCGTGGTAAAGGACTGTAGTCCAAATTCGGTATCGGTGTGACTAGTTATTGCAGTATATACAGAGTGGGACCGAGTAAAACCGTTATCGTCTACCTGGAATTTGAGTGGTAGGTACGTCTTTTAGCACGAAGAAACCTCCATACATTGGAAGGAACCCTTGAAATTGTATCCTCCATATCCTTTAAGTAAATGGTACAGTTGGCATTTATTTGAATTTAAATTAAAGTTCTTGCACTATATCTTCCATTTTTAGTCCCAATCCATTCTTTGGGATAATAGTTTTTATTTTAAGGTTGAAGATGATTTATTTTTCAATTATCGTCCTTCTTCGATCGATAGTTGACGTGTCGCGATTAAAAAAAAGAGAGATTTTTCTTTAAGTAAAACTTGAGGTACCTACTAATTATAAACTATAGCAAATAGTTGAAACAAGTGCAGAGACGGTGGGCTGGTATCACTAATTCACAGCATCGGGAAATCCACACAGCACAAATCGATTTCATAAAATTCGGAACATATTTTTCGAAAGCAAGTCGGCCCTCGTTGGCTTTCCCGATACTGCGTATTAGCAAAAACTATTATAGGTACTATTATTCTGTTTGAATCAAAGAAAACACCAGACTATCACGAAGATACGAATGCCGAAAGATTCGAAGAGTGACACACATACAGAATCATTAATAATTATATGTAACGATGATTCATCTACATCGTCTAGTAGTGAAGAGGATTGATTTTTTATATAAATGCATATAAGTATTCCAAAAATTACTTATTAAAATAAAATGTATATTGAGTGCATATTTTTACAAATGTTTCCGTCACATATTTGTAATTGTGTAAAGTACGCTTTTAAAATTGTACTAGCCGATAAGTTAGGGAGTAGGAGATCAGATAGAGATACAGATAGTAGTAAGAGTATGTAGGTTAAGACGAGTCTTGTATGTTGTTCTTGGAAGTTAAATAAACTAAGCAACTAAGTACTATATAAATTATTATTTTATTTCGTATTCGATAGTATTTACAAACAGCAATTCAAATTTAATGTCATTTATTTTGTTGTTCATGTTATATCATTTATAGGGGTAATGTTAAATACTTATTTATCGGGCTTCACTCTCAAGGGATACATATGTATGGTGGTGTAAATCGGACATTCCGGTGTTCGCATCATGGCGGTGTCGCTTACTGCATCTGTTGGCGATTCAACTATGGCAGACTATAGGACGAATGACACGTCAGGTGTGTTTTACACGGATATTAAACCGAGATGTATATCGCGCAAACAAGACATCACCAGACGATTTAATTAAACTAAATGTCTTTCCCAATTAGTGAAAACGACATTAATTAGGCGCCCACCAACTAGGTGCTTCCCTGTTTTCCTCTGTGACCGAAGGTAAAGAGGCCGTGAAAATAACCTGTTTCCTTTCATTTCTCTTTTTCAAAACAGGAAACTGCGTTATGTAGGGTAATTTTCCTTTTTTCCTTTTGTTTCGCTCTAATTGAATTTCACGCCTTGTTAACCCCAACGATCGCGCAAAGCGTAGAAAGATAAATATCAAGTCCCTGATTTAATGCTAGAAACGTAATATTTTGTGTGCCATTATCTGCTTCAAGCAATACGATTAATACATTCACTAATATACATTATCTGGCAATTATTATGATTTCATGTCTTCAATTTTACGCTACAGCTATGCAAACAATAAGAATAACTCCAAGTTTTGAACCGGATTAAAAATTAAGGGTGCCTACCTGCACTGTTTCGTCCACTGCACTTGCAGCGACTGCATCGTTATGTTCGGAATTCCAATAAGACACTCGTTCTGGGGAACAACTCTTGACCATAACTAGGATGTTTTCTTCGTCAACTGATGTCAACCAGTCGCCGCCACACTGCGTGCTCACAGAAGTCATTGCTCTAGCGGTTGTCGATGCACTCGCGTTTATCACACTAGTAATAAGCTGACCGAAATTCGTCTCACGCGACGAAACATAAGCAAATGAATAAAAGCTTTCAAAAATCAACTGTTTTAAATTGAAGCCAATAATCCGAAACTGAAAATTTTGAAAATATAATAGAAGATTATTAGTACATCAAAACACATTTTAATTAATATATCTGCTTTTTATACTTTAAATATGGAAGTGCAATCCTGGTTAATTAATGGAATAGCATAATACACAAATCCGAATGAAGAACAAAAAACTTGATTAATGTATTTGCAGCTAACTGACAAAATTCTGATTTGGTCTTATTTATTCGCTTATACATATTTAGCGAATTCAAACGGTCTCGTATAGTTATTTACATTATTTGAATTATTCTAAAGTAATAATAGCGGCGGCGATAATTTATAGGTTATGTTGTGCCGCCTCGCTGTAAAATCATACATACATACTACCGGGATGATTGTCGTTTGTTAAATAACCGACAACTGTGATTTGAATTCGTAAAGGATGTGACACTATCGTATTCCTAATACGTAGAATGTATATTACCGTTTGTAATGACAGCATAACATCGGACACTCCAAATAACTCCTGTCCGTAAACAATAAACACGACACCATTTCATATCATATGCTTACCACCACTTATATACATATATATACGTATACATAAATAAATGAATAAAATGGAATTCTCACAGCATCTATCGCTGTAAAACGAAAATTCACACTACAACTTCAAACACCAAAACAGTACCCTGGAATAGTTGCAATATGTGGCGAATAGATGGCGGTACGCTCCGACAAACAGAATTTGACGTTGGTTATAAGAATTGTGTTCTTTCGCTGACAACTTCAAATCATGGTCCTTAGATCTTGATGATCCTATAAACAGGATTCAAATAATGTTACAAAAAACAACTGTGTTTAGACTTGATTCGGATAACTAAAATGTCTAACCTCACATTTGATTGTGCCGAATTTTTGATTTAAATGGAAATATGGATTTGGATTATTTCATTGTGGTAACGTATTTAATATAAGAACTAAGTATCTCATATCCGTCTAGCATTTTATTTGTAGAAAAGTATGTTCCCTATATATACATATTAAATTCAAAGTTTCATACTCCTCCCATACATCGGATATTTCTTCATCTTGGTTAATAATTTTGATACGACTCACTATTCTCTGGTTCATAATCATGTACCAGAGTAAAACTATTGTCCACATTACTCATCTTGCCAATTACTGGAAAACAACGTGTTTAGACGAATCGTATAACCTCGAAAACAAGACGTAAATAGAAACGAAACAAGATTGCTTTTTTGGATCACAAAAATTCAATAATCCAGGGGGGTAAGAGGATTACTAATCAGGATAACTTTAAACACAAACTATGTTTCGAAAGAACACGAGGTGATCGGATCAAACGTATTTGGATCTAATTTTATGGTGCGAAAGAACACGCCTAAGGTTCACATATACCTACATACAAATGTTTACTCCTATTTGTGTTTTGCATAATTTTTCCTTCTTCAGAACAATAATTTCGTCCTCTTATTAGTGATTACTACCAGAACTACAAACACATCATGTGATATTAGTAGCGTTCTTTTTGCAAGAAATCTCAGCTCACTAGAGAGATAAATCTCTCTAGTGAGCTGATTAACTGAGATTTCTTGCAAAAAGAACGCTACTAATGCGTTACAAAAACGAAGCTTGTACATACATAATTATAGGCATTGTTGTAACGCATATGTTACAATGTTCTGTGGTTTAATGCAATATGGATGGCATCAGTAGGTTGTTGGACTTGAGATTATTAATATATATAGTCATTATTATACTTTATTTCAATGTTAACGAACATTAAACAGACATTATTCAATTAAAACACGTTGATTGTAAGATGTGATTTTATTGTGTATTCAATAGAAGAATTACAAAACAAATACAATATCCCTGACATTTCTGGACGGTCATGAAAAACTAAACGAGATTAACCACTCAACAAAAAAAGAAAACTAGTAACTAAAATGTTAACGCTATATGTTCACGTTTTTTGTACAGCAAAAGTAAATGGTTTTGTACAAATATGATGGGCAAAACTGCCTTTTTAGAGCTCACATTTCCAGCTATTCCCATGCCATGCGCAAGGGTGGCCAGACCAGCCCAGTCAGATTTCGTTTAATACCCGCCGAATCCAACGAGGGGGATTTTAAAATTCAAATTAAAGGACTAATTTGAATTTTAAAATCCCCCTCGTTGGATTTCTTTATTAAAAAAATTATTGTTAAAACTTGTTAAACATTACTTCATGTTTCTATGTTAGCACCGATATTGTGCTACAGTATATAACTTACGTATATGGGAAATCGATCGAATGGCAATGAATAACTGTTGAAAAATTGAAATTTATACCGCTAACGGCGCAAACTTCCAAGAACCAGTAATAATAGTTCAGGTGGCAGCAACGTTACCTACTCCCGAGCACCTTCTACGCACGCACGAGCATAAGTTCGAAATGGTTGCTCTTTCTCGCAGTTTTACCTAAATATGTACATCCCTATGTATTTCCAGCAAATGAATTTAAATTATCTGAAGCTGCACGATAAGATAAACACTTTTTAAATCAGATAATATAGTATGGCATTATCTACTCGTGTGTTGCAGAAAATGTACGTGTCGTAAATACTGTAAATCTATATGTATTTACCTAGTTGCCGATTATATTTTCATCAAATGATATTTCTCGACGAATGAGTTCGGTATGTAGGTAATGTAACAACACACTATTCTCCGTTACACTACCCAGCTTTTATATTTTCTATACAAAAAAAAAAGAAAGTAAATAGATATTTTTATGAAACAAGCACATTTCTGTTATTATACTATATTTTATAAATACTAGTTGTTAAAAGCTTTGGACATCTGCAAAGCTGCAAAAACGAAACTTGCTACTAATTAATCGTGGAAATGCAACTACTGCTAGAATGCACAAAAATATTCCGCTTGGCAAGTACTTAAATGCGAAGGGTGTTTTACATTTATCTTTAACGATTCTAACAATGAATAGTAAAGTAATATTATGATGCTATGTTACATAGACGTATATTTTATACGTATTACAAAAATAGGCAGTGAGCGAATATAAAGAGACATATAAATGCGCGTAATTTCGATAATGACAAAGGGGGCCGATCTAAATTCTCTTTGGCCTAGTAGCTCTTTAGCGTACATTTCCTTATTACAGTTACATACATTTTAGATTAAAACTATAGACGGGGAGATCTGTCCAACTTTTTAATATTATCAACGTGTATGTTGAATATATTCGCTACGTCATTAAGTGCTTTTGTTACACATAGGCATAATGGTGGAGGAGGTGGCGACTCAATAGATCCAAGTCACCGGAACCCATTGGTGTTCCGTCGTAAGAGCTTCTAGCGCTTCGATCACTTGCCTAAAGGTCGAATCGAAGTCTTTATTTACGACGACTAAATCAATATATTTGTCGTACATTCGTTGCATACTCGCACTGTCTTCCAACGTACTTTTTAAATCTTCTTCCTAATGAACAAATAAGGATAAAATAAATGAACAAATTCACCGTGTATCGGGGTAACATCACTCAATTCTTTTACCCCAAAATACGTATTTTTACCTTTAAGTCGAAATTTTTATATCACAACGTTTTGACAATTTGGATTAGTCTGTATGTTATTTACAATGACAATTTTTTATTTTTATTTTGAAAAATATGAATTTAAAAATTGGAGCTGTCAGCGTAAAGCTTAATTCATATGACCAACTTGAACGAAAAAATGTCAAACATTAAACATCAACTGGCAAAGCGTGGGAATATGTTCTCACTTTTGTACATACAACACCTAAAGATTTAAGTGTTGTATAATTTAAGAAACATCAAAAGTGCCAGAACAATTAATCGTTAAAATGCGCTTATGGTTTTAATCACCACTAGAATGATTGTGTATGTTGTGATTCCAGAAATGGGTTTTAACCATGACTTAACATAAGAACCAACCCACAATGCAATTAGATATTTAAATGGGGAATATGAACGGTTTGTGAAAAAAAAAAAAAGAAATTTACCTCATAAAGTGACGCCAGCGATTCGAGTGTCCTCGCTCTTCTAGAACTATAGCGTATCGAACTTTGCCGATCAAACTGACATGCAAATAATTACAAATTAAAATCGCATGTACAATCTACGTAGTAATTTACAAATACACAAAAACAAAGGAAAAATAGCCATACCAAACTACCTGCGGGGGCTACATCGTCAAATATACAACAAACACAAATTTTAATTATATCACAACATACCGTTAGGTTTCGACTGGAATAGCGCATATTGCTATTGCTACGGCCGACATCGTACAAAGTCTTCAAATGCTCCATACCCGGCGCCGCAATGAAAATCACGAACGGGAGGAATTCCGAACTGTTATGGAGCATTTTCAATGCTTGCGGACTGCAGTCAAGCACGCACATTTTGCCCTGAAAGCGCAAACATCGATTAAACAAATAACACTCAATCTCGACAACAGTCAATCGCACTCACTTGTTTGATAATTTCGCGGATAGAATCCAAGTGAGTACCGTACAAGTTACCGCTGTACTCGCCGTATTCCAGAAATTTATGATTCTTGATATCATTTTCCATGTCCTCTCTGGTGGTGAACCAATAGGCTTGCCCGTTTTCTTCTAGCACTCTTTGGGGCCTTGTCGTATCTGCGCACGGAGAAAAGTGTAATGATGCTGTACAAAGTATGTATACGTTTATAAGCTATTTCAAAGTAGGGGATACTGACATGGAATGACGCCGGCGAATTTACTACTATCGCTGTTTATTAGGCGGTTCTTGATGGTCCGTTTCCCGACCCCCTGCGTACCAATGAGAACGAGGGTTTTCCTCTTAAACGGAGGCATCTTGGTCACCTCTTCGTACAATAACAGTTCGGCTTTATCGAAATCGCCGTTACTCTTAGATTTATAGATGATTCTCTTCTTTTTCTTGGATATCTTGGCGCCGCAAATACTTATCTTGTGTACGTAATCGTAATCCGGAGCGACGAAAGCCTTCCTTCGCTCCTCCAATTCCAGAGACGGTATTAAACCCACCCTACCGTCTCCGCCGACTATCTTCGCCTGCCACCAGTTGGGATCCCTCTGATCCACTATTTGCAAGATGTCACCCCGATCGAACCTCAAACCGATCTCCCTGCACGGCAGTAAGGTGTCCTCCTCCGGAATATATTCGAATAGGGCTCGCATATAACACTGTTTGATAAAACAGACGTAGAAGCAGGATGATAAGAAAGCTGTAGTACATAGTTCATAATACTTACGGTAAGCCGTTTTGTTACGCCGCCATTCTGTTGGTGTCCATTGGCTATAAGAGGCGCGTGCGTCACACTAGCGCCCGTAAGTTCACTCGTGGCCGATTGGCCAACTTTTAACGTTACGGAATCTTTTGCTCTCGCTATTTCCGTTTGCAGATCTTCCGGCGTGCACACTTCTATTCCGTTTACTTCCAATATAACGTCCCCGATGTGTAAGAGAGCTTGTTTATCGATTACACCTCCTTCTAATATTCTTGCCACCACCAAATTTTTGTTCTCGTCCACTTCAACCTGAAAAAAAAAAAACAAACAAACATGCTAGCAACTTAAACGGCAAGGATTCATGTACGGTGTGTGATTTTAAATGCGTTTTGCGCGCATTACTCACAATAAATTAGCTAAGAACTTAATGAAGCGAATTTGCGCTGCGCAGTAATGATTCCTTCTAATCTGTACACCTTTGTTTTCTTTTTTCCCTATGGGAGCCGCAAAACGTAAGTCTTCAGAAACACTCGAGCCTCTCTTCCGTTTGTATTTATCTCGGATTTTTGTACCCATGTACTATACCACCCATTCCCAAACCCTTGTGCCCCGTACCAATCGTTACAGGTCCTTGGACGGTTGATGTACATATATAGTCTTCTGGGTTCATTTTTGGTTTCCCAAAGATTGCCTGTCTTCTAGGGTCTAAGGCCTTGCATTCACATGAGATGTGATGTGCAGTTTCTATTGCACTTTCAAACAGTTTACAGCGTAGGTGTCCTTTCAGTGCGCATCAGCGTCCTGTCAGGAGACCTATTACTGTTCGAAGGTGATTCCTACTAAGATTTAGCAGCCTTCCTTACTACTGAGGGATACTTAATAAAGGCTTAATTTTTCCAGTATTCTTTGTTTTGTTTTTGGACCCATTTTCGTATCTGCCCTCGTACTGTGTGTTTAGACACTCGCAGGCCAGGTGATGGGCCCGCGCGTATAAAGACGATGATCCTATCTTCGCTGGTTCATCGCCTTTTTCATTGCTTACGATTCCCGAATGCCCCTGGCTTTATTGCGTTCCGTGAGCAAATTCAGTTCCCGCATACATTCCCAAGCCAGTCTCGATGTCACTTTAGGGTTCCACAGTGCCCTGAGTTCGCCTGACTATCAGTTGCAATACAGATCCGCTTGTTACTATAAGCCCTCTTATTGCTTTTGTTGTGTGCATCAATAATAATGTCGTAGTTAGGTGCTAGTTGGAGAACACCACAACCATTGTCGGACCAAGCAAAAAGTTAATAAAAGTGATTTAAATTACACGATTCTACTACGATGGCGCAACAAAATTAATATTTAGTTTGCCATATAATATTGTATTTCAAATGTGCAGGCCGAAAACCGACCGTAAACGACACATGAACAAACAATAATGCACAGCACAAATATAACAAAACTGGCGTACGATCTGCGGAACAATTGTTATTTTATTTATGTGCAACAATTATTTTATGTAATCTACCGTTTTATTAGGCAACGAATCATTTTGCTTATTTTGGAATAATTCGTACATTACACCTAGTCGGAAAATGTTACAAAATTGAGCGTATTGAAAATAAGAATTAAATTAATTAGATCGACAATATAAAACACAAAATAGGATACGGTGGCGTAAAGTAGTGAAAAAAATAATAAAATTCCCTTACCACCTCAATGAGTGAAGAACTCCTGGATACGTATTTCGGCAACTAGGTCGCCATCCTCAGCAGAAACTACGAAGGAAGATAATGTTAGACGTCGCACTCTGGGAGATTTGCACCACACAGAAC
>JARFOC010000723.1:569200-611459 GCA_031763485.1 Osmoderma eremita | reverse complement strand
CAAGTAACAGTCGCTGAGCTTCTTAAAATATTATCTGCCTACATTGATAGGTGAACTCAAGCCAACATTTTAGTTCTCCACTATCGAAACCAGATAAATTTTCGTGGACCCCGCTTACGAATTGTGAACCCCCATTTTTTTGTCACGCCAACGTAGAGCCCAGTCGAGTCTCCCGTGGACCCCTGGGGGTGAAACGACTCTAGTAGCGGGGCTACACCTGATGTTGGCGCAGAGGTCAATAGAGATCATTGTGGAGGATATAAGGACCAGGGGGTTCGTGGATCGAGGCCGTCCCCAAGGAGGCGTTCTGTCACCACTCTTGTGGAATCTTGTGGTAGATGATCTTGTCCGTGTGCTAAACGGGTGAGGTTTCCACACAATTGCATATGCGAACGACATTACTGTCCTCATAGACGGCAGATTTGAGGGTGTGCTCTGCAATCTTATGCAGACTGCTCTGAAATCGATAGAAAATTGGTGCAGGGGACATGGCCTATCTGTAAACCCAGATAAAACAGAGATGGTACTCTTCACCAACCAAAGGAAAGGTGGAACATCTCCACCCACCAAAACCGCTTGGCAAGGCCCTTAGTTTTTCGGCAGAAGTCAGGTATCTGGGAGTTTTGTTTGACAAAAAACTGAACTGGGGCCCTCATGTCAAAGCAAAAACTGATAAGGCATGTGTAGCCTTTCGGCAGTGTCGCCGCGTCCTTGGGAGGACTTAGGGATTTTCCCCAAGGATCACGTTATGGCTATACACTGCCATTATCAGGCCAATGCTAACCTATGGCGCTCTGGTCTGATGGCCACGAGCGAGGCAAGTGGCCGCCAGAAACCAGCTGACACATGTACAACGCGTCGCATGTCTCAGCGCAACGGGAGCAATGCGAACCATCCCTACGGCGGCAATGGAAGCCCTTCTATGTGTTCCATCACTGGAGGAGGTGGCGCTTAGGACGGTCATTAGGCTACGGACTGGCGGTCTTTCAGACGGAGGTTCTGGGAATCCTGCAAGGTGCGAGTGGGATTTACGCAAGGGGCCTTAGAGGGGAGCATATTGCCCTTTACAGCGATAGCCAAGCTGCCCTAAAGGCCCTCAACAATTACAGGATTGCCTCGGGTCTGGTGCTTCAATGCTACAACACCCTGGAGGCGATCGCTACCAATAATGTAGTAACACTCGTATCGGTGAAAGGACACAAAGGAAATCTAGGCAACGAAGTTGCTGATGTGTTGGCGGGGCGGGGATCGCGTTCCCCCTTTGTGGGACCGGAACCTGCCCTACCTCTCACGTCGGCGACACTCAGCGACCTAATAAAACAACGGACGGCCATTCTGCATGAAATTAGATGAGAGTCTGCGACTACATTCTGCCAGGCACGTAAAGCCATTCCGAGGCTATCGTCCAGGACGGCAAAATATTGCCTGCTTCTTTCTCGCAGCAACCTTCGCCAAGTTGTAGGGCTGTTGACCGGCCACTGCAAGCTGAATAAACACATGCACTGCATAGGGCTAGTTGATTGATGTGCGACTGCCCGGCACTCGTCCAAATTAGAAACTCCGTCCTGGGGGAATGCTTTTAGTGGCGCCTCCACTGCCGCGCTGCTTGAGTTCGTCCTGAGGTTGGGGTGGCTCGAGTAGGCGGTGGGGGAGCCTGGAGGGTAGCACAAAGAGCCCGGTAAGGGTGGCCCAAGTGCGCGTGGTTGTACCACCCTCCCCAAATTTACAATCCACACATTACATTAATTGATGTAAAATTCGTTCCCGAATAAAAATACTTGAACAATGAATTTAATGTAATCTCATAGGAAAATATCTAAAGGTGCTAAGTTAGGAGAGCGGACTGCCGGCTACTGGATGGTACCACGCCACCCAAAATGTGCCTCCAAAATGTGGTGATAATCATTTGAATTTTCGTCATTTTCTATTTTGTCAGCAATCTATGTGGTTCCCTAGTAGTTCGCGATACCTTCCAATTTATTCCAGAAACGATAAACCGTTCCCGGATACCGATGCCGACAGATTATCAACGGATTTTGAGTATTAGTTTCTCGATAAAGATGGAAATTGTTATCGAAGCAACGCCTTTCCGTTTGAGGAGTGTGGTGTCAACGTTAAACTGACTGTCTAACATTGTATACTCCTCCACATATGACGTCAACTGCTACAAAGAGGGCGCCATAAATCTAAGGAGTCGATAAATTTAAATTTAACATCGCTATGATGGAATGAAAGGTCATTGAAATATACTGCTCCGTATTGTTGGGAAGTACCTGCAGATTACTCGTCCCTGCCAATTCTTCGACCAACAAATGCCCGTCATAGCCGGAGAGATTATGAAATACGACGGGGATGGTTTTCGTGTCTTGATGATCTAAATTACATTGAGCGTGTGCTGCACCGCGAAGTTTGCCCGTCCAATGACAGTGAGGGGGTGTTCGCAGATGTGGCATATCGCGGCTCTATAATATTGTCCCCATTGTTCCTTAGTTAATTTTTCCATAGGGACGGGGCACCAATGGACGGTTTCAATGTCTTCCGCGAGCTTTTTGAGTTCTTTTACAAACCACTGTACACAATTAACGTCTCTTAAACTACGGTAATATGAAAGTTCACTATCGTACGAACACTTAAAAAAATAACCTACGCTATATGGTACATGTTTATGGGTTAATCTAGGATCGTTGTTGGGGTACAACAAACACTCAAAGTCTGCGTATATCGCGAAGGGGGCAGTTAACTTATGTCCTGGGGTAACGACACTTTACTGAAGTTTATGTTCGCGCACTCTACACTGTGTTTACGCAGTTTACCTTCTGAATGAAAATAATGTAGGCAGCGGCCGCAAAAGAACTTTTCCACTTTATAGCCACTCAGCTGTTTTGATAGCAACCGACTTAGATCTTTGATCCACACCTAGTGGCACTTGGTGTGGTCTTTCTGATCTTGTATTAGAAGCAAGTTTACATGTTTGTCCATCGACGATTTCGTCAGACGAATGGGAGCGCATTTCAGTTTCTCGTCCAAAGCTTATACGTTCATGCTTATGGTGTTTAATTTTTCAAACTTTCTAATGTCTGAACCTTGTATGGGGAAAGAAATACCGGTGACATTCAACACATCCATATAGTTGGGGTAGCTGGTAACGCGTTGAGGATCCTTTTCCACGGGGTATAAATTTTTAACGTTAACCCACGCGTGTTTCCTTTGTATTTTCGGTGGTGGCGCGCTGTGGTGTGGGCTTGACGTGGAATCGGAAAATATTGAAACGCGCGAACTGGTGGGACTAATTCATCCGGCTGAGTTGAGGTCGCTGGAGTATCGCAAAGGCTTGGAAACAGTTGGGAAGGGCATCGAAACTTACACCGATGGTTCAAAGAACGAAGAAGAAACCGGAGCGGCTTTCGCTGTGTATTGGGGAGAAACCTAAATTTTTTGTAAGAAAATTAAACTGGCAAGTCACTGGGATAACTACCGGGCGTAATTAACCGCAGTAAATCAGGCGGTTAGATATATTGCGTTAGAAAGAGGCTTGTTGCGGAAGGTGCGAATAATGACGAGTAGTTTATCGGTGTTAGACGCCCTAAGAAATCTACGCAAGCCAACCAAATTATTACTAGAAACGCGGGAATTATTGAGAGGAGAAGATATAGAATTGTTCTGGACAAAGGCACACGCGGTAATGAAAGGGTGGACGAACTTGCAAAAAGTGCGACGTCAAGAGAAAGTAACCTACAGATTAAGTACGCGCAGATAGCGCGACGGGATGATCCAAATTGCGATTGCGGCGTTGAACATAATGTTCGATTGTCCACTTAGGGAGAACTGTCGCGCGCGGACAGAAACTACGGCAATAGCGAAAGGGTTACGTTGGCCGCGTGGGGAAGCGGAAATAAGGGACGACGAATCGAAAGATTGATGGGAATTCTGTAGCGACGCGGCGAAGATACTTGGACGGCTTCAACACGACTGCTAAATTAGAAGAAATACGACTGAAGAGAATTCAGGACAATGCAGGCTGAAACCAACGTTGTGTATGCTATTAAACGGACGAACGAAACGATGACAGCTCTTGAGGATTCGGCATTTTGCGGAGACGCCAGACTGGACCAACGGCTGTGAAAGGAAAGAGCGACTAGATTGATTTACCGTAGGAACAAGTTGCGAGGGTGAATGGACGGAAAAAGGGGACTTACGGAGGAAGGATTTAGGTAGAAATATATCAGGCAGAGGGAGGTTCCGTTTGGGTTCAGCTAGCATTTATATATTTAAGCATGGAGCGAAATAAGTTCGCGATAAATAAGTTAGCTAGAGTAGGGAAATGATTAAATAAGGAATAATTTGATACAGTAGAAAACACCATGTAGTACCTCTGAGTGGAACATGGGGCTTTAGGGTACATCTTGTAATTATCTTAAGTTTTCTGTCAAATAAAGTGTGGTGTATGTTTGTTCATGTCTACATCTAAATTTACAATCGCGATTAAACTCCATCCGCTATCCCGCTCCTAGAATATAAAGAAGATAATTTATTATTTACTACTATGATATATGTTACTTGAAATTCTTCCAGATCGCGTAAAATTACATCTTGAACGTATTCGGCGTAGCACACATCCACATCTACGTCTGCATTAATAATTTTATTTTTTGTACTAAAATGCTTAAATTCTTCTGTATCGCCGAGTTTAAATTTTCCGCAGAATGTCGTATTGACTTTCTTGAGCTTAGTACGTCGAAAGAACATACTTTTTTGCATTGCCTAAAAATGTTACTGTGTCGCTATGTCGCAAATTAGTAATGCATCCGGTTCGGGTGCGGCTTTTGAAGGTTGATTTTACTTCGTGCCATCGAATACGTTCGCTTTTCTTCACCTTGCCGGCACGATGTGTGTTTAGCGCTTTAAAATGCGTGCGATATCCAATCATTTTCCCCCGCGCTGGCTGACTGCTGTTCTTCGCCCCAACATCCGATGCCTCTTTCATTAGGCGATTCAATATCCTAATATTGTCGAAACATATTTTTATGAAGTTGGAAACAACACCCCCTCGACGTACCAACTTCGCCACATCATCCATTGTTTTCAACATTGTATTGGCCATGATTACTAAAAAGCGGGATAAATTATATTTCACAAACCAACCATTAAAAGATATAAAAAAATATAAAATAAAAATATATACATGTAATGATTCTTGCGGGTAACTGCAATTAAAAAATCAATGTTAACTTTAGCACGGTTCAAGTGCGACTGTGAATTTGTCTGAAATCGGTGGTGTTTTTACATGGTAAATATCGCGGAATTCCTGAAATTTTTAATGTTGTCTAGACAAAGGAGATTGGAAACGGTGTAAGAACCAACAGGTCTAGCTCGAACGTCTGATCGTCCGGTTAATTTGTATGCGGAATTTGTTTGGGTTCAGAGGGCGTAGTTGAGATGGGGGCGTCTACCTGCGTTGACTAATAACATCCTAATGTTATCCTGAACTTTAATTAGTTACGAAAGCCCATATAGGCCGACGCGTTAAGACCTGATGGTCTTAGCGCGTCAGCCTATATGGGCTTTCGTAACTAATTAAAGTTCAGGTCAAATATATCTGGGCGGGAACTCATTATATTGCTCTGTAAGTACGAGTCTGAGCGTGTATCTGACCCTAATTAATATTCAGAACACATATTGCTGTGTATTAACAAACATAGCGCAAATGCAGGCACTCTGACCCCGCCCCCGCGAAAGAAGTTCCTCGGGGCCCTCCGCTCAAAGCCGTGAAGTTAGCCGCGATTCCCGACCGCGAGGTCGTCTCCAACGTGAACTTAGCCGAGAGGTAGCCCTCCCGCGGACCTGGGGGACGAGTGACCTTGGAACTGCGCTCATAGCCCTGTAGTTTAACTGCTACAGCTCAATCATCTTTCGGTATGAACAAATATACATTTAACTATTGTAAATCTAAGTTATATTTAACCTCTCTTATATTAATATAGTGGTGTCAGATATCATTTCAATCCTTATTACATTGCTAATTTTCTGAACGGATAAATACCTAATTAACCCGTGATTCGGACAGAGTGAAACTTTGTTTTCATATAATATCTTTAAATGCATATTTGTCGGTCTGTGATTGATCCACAGACTTTACCACTTCAGGTCATTTTAACAACTCTTCTTCGTAAGTAAATTCTCAAGCTAAGACAGTTCGTCTTGATTCTATGAGAACACAACAAGTTCGTCGTCGTTGGACCCCGGCAGGACAACCAGTTGATCTCAGTCGGTCTGGGACGGGATTTGTTCTCGCGTGATGTAATGTGGGTACCTTTTCCTCTGACCAGGACAAGACAACAGTTGGTCTTCGTCCGACCAGTGCAAGACAACGAGTTCTTCCTCTTCGTCCGTTCAGGATAAAACAAACCGTGCTACGCTACTTCCTCGCGCAAAGTGTTATCCAGAAATATACAGTATGAGCTGAAGCTCCAAAGACCCAAAACGAAACGACAAACGCAACCCGGAGATAAACTATCAGTTCACCTACCGTGTGACGACCTAATTGGTAATTCCTGGTTTCACAGCTTCGACGGGAAGTGGGTGGAGTTCCCTGTGACGGACTGTCTGCTGGTAGCGAGCAGTTTGCTTACGGCTAAGCTCAATGGAGTGGTGTGGGTTCGCTTAATATGTTATTAGAGTTCGATTTTTAATAGGCGCCAAGGCTCGGTATAATTTTACCGAAGCAAACAAAATAAATAACTAGCGTCAAGAGCCTAATGATACCAATTCGCAGACAAAAGGGGTAAACCTCACAATTATCTTGGCTCAAGTTGTTAAATAAATTTCAGCGGTTGATCAAGAGATAAAGCACACAGGGTAAACAACAGTAAAACAATTTAATATACGGGTAGAGATGCAAAATATTACTACGTGTGTATACGTTCGTATATATTGGGTGGCGCTAATGTCAGTTGATTGAATAAATGTAAAGAACGTTACTTGTGCGACCTCTGGCGGCGATTTCTCTTAAGGTACCTCTCTCGCTCTCTGGCACTCGTGTGAATCGTAGGAACGTTGAATTCCACGTCGCAATATATCGGGTCGTCCAAGGGGTGATTGTTCTTCCAACAGATAATTGGTAACGCCGAATAAAAGAGTCAAACCAAATGCGTCGCAAAATATGTGATCGTCCAAATGTAAATTGGTGACCAGAATAATGGTAAAACGTCTCCAAGTAACAAACAAACTACGGTATCGGAGAAAAACCAAAACGGTTACGAAAAACCAACGAATAACAAACGAAAAACGGTTTCGTAGAAACAAACGTACGAAAAACAACGTACGAAAAACGAAACGGCCTACAAGGAAATACTGTTGTAATATTAATACTATCGGGGATTGATTTGAACTGAACAAGTTATGAAGTCACGGCGACATACAATTTGTAGCTAAAATGGCGACATACCTAACCTAGTCGTTGTATGAATTCAGTTACCTTAACCGCTACAAGGCGTACGAAACTAATTCGTGATCCTAGAATACCTTCGTGATGTTCCTCACAACGTGGTTAACTCCACTTAACTCACAGAAAATTTGATATTCATCAAGAACTGAAAACAAAGCGACTGTAGACCAAGCCGTTCGATACAAGACGATCTTTTAGCGAGCAGGACGGGAGTGCATACTGTGACGTCACATAGAGTGCTACCTATTTGTCATATTCTTATTGGTGCGATGGTTTGCGCGTGATCGGATCGGCAAACTAAGGTATATCTTCTAGGGGTTTGAGGTTATCATCACGGATTTCCGCTTGTGTAAAGTGGGATAGCGCGCTGTATTCAAATTGGACCGTAACAACCGTTCGTCTTCCTCCGATCGGGACTAGACAATAAGTTCGCCTGTCATAAGTACCATATGGTACGTGCTAGATTTTACCATCGCCACTTCGAAGCCCATTCTTAACCCCTAAGTCGTACATCTAAGGCTCGCCTTAGATGTAGATGTCCTGGATGGACGACTTAGGGGTTCCTACCTTGAAGAATGGGCTTCGAAGTAGTGAAGGTAACACCTAACACGTACCACATGGTACTTATACACGAAAACTACATTGTTCCGTCCTGATCGGACGGAGACGGACGGCTTGTTCTGTCCTGGACGTTCGAAGAAGCTGAGCTCGTTATCTTGTCCTGGTGGGGCTGAGACACACGACAAATATGCATTCTAAAATATTATAGAAAAACAAACTTTCACTGTATTTGTGGCACGGGTTAAATACATATTCATTCGTACAGAAAATTAGCAATGCAATACGGAAATGATACCTGACACAACCATATTTAACATAAGAGAGATTAGATTTAGAATTTTAATAGTTAAATCCACATCTGGACGTATCGAAAGAGAGGGTATTTGTCTGTGTACTTGATCAAGGTGTTTGTTCGGAGGAGCAGTTAAAGTGATGACGTATTGATACTGTCAGAATTTCTACAAATAAAGCAAAGCGGTTTATTGTTTATTTCAATCGCCCTTATTCTGCGTTCTCTCTGTTATGGATTTTCTATGACAGAACTATTTACTGTTATATTTCGCCTGAGGACTTTGCTGTGGGGTAGTCTTTACCCATAAAACAAACGTCTTTATTACTTCAAGCCTATGGTATATACCCTGGCTATTAAAGTAAATATGTTCAACGTCATATGTGTAATTGATTCCTATTGCTGACATATACCTCAATGTGTCAAACGTGGCTTTCGTCGAATGTTAATGTTAAAAAATCACACAACAGCACATGTGATTTATATCTGTTTATTGATATTTGTACGGTTCGATGTGTTACATCAAATTGATGCAACTAGACTTATGAAAAATAACATAAGACGTAAAATCTAATGAATTTTGACATATATAAAAATTAAATTACGAATTTCAAAACCCTAAAGTGATTATGTTATTAATTTTACGTTACGTTTACGTTAGGTTTTTTAAGTTACTACATAAAAGAAATGCAACGAATTTCGACAATATTTAAATTTGAATTCATAAATACCCTGACCACCCTTGTAATGTAAAACTGCCATCTTAATGTACGGCCTTTCTTCACTTACCTCCTCTTTACTTCAAGTAACTACTTTTCCCTCTTACAATTGTGCAATTAACCACTTTATTAAAATAATATGTTTAGCTACCACAACTTGTTACTTGACGCTTCTGATCCCTATTGTTCTGTCCCTATTATTTCAACACTAGATGATTTTTACATGGCAACAGCAAACTTCTATTTATTGGATGACACTTGGTGCCTTGTCCAATAAAAATACAGATACACACCACCGCCATTCACACTACAGCTACTTCTTCGGATAGTGCCAACATCGCCAACTGAAACTGCCCTTGTGTTTCTTTGTTCGCTTAGTATCTTGTATGAATCAGTGATGTTAATTTGTAAAACCCTCCCAAAGCTCTTTTTGTGCTGCGTAGTGTTACGTGTGAGGTTGTGTTATGATTTTACAATGTAACTAAGACAAAAGAAAGTTTTTATATAATAATATTAATTACTCCCATTATAATATTACTTATTCCCTAAAAGTATGGAGTTCTTTCTTGTCAACTGAAAGGGAGGTATCGGCATTTAGCACTTTAATATGGAACCATTAATGCACATGAAGAAATATAGATCAAAATGACTGCAGACAAAACTAATAATAATAAGCGAATTAATAAGAGCACAGAAGGTGCTGGGTAAATCGTAACAATACTGTGTGTGACGTTACACACGGGTGGTTGTTAATTGTAAATTAACTTGTTATACTACAGTGTTCTAGCTTTAATTTCGGTTTATCCTATCAACTCATAACCGCAACTCCAACCCCTTAAGCTTTGCCGCTGTAAAAACCTCTCTACCGGGGTGCCGCATGAGTTGCCTATCTTGACGACCTGAAAGGAAAGCCAGCCAAACGTCTCTTCGGCCGCTTCCCGCTAGTGTCGCTCTAGTCGTGCTTGGTGCATTTGTCTGTAAAGGTATGGTGAAGTTACGTATAAATTGTCGAACAAAAGAAATGTTCAATAATAATCAACCCTAATGAGGTAGCGTCAGGGTTCAAGAACGGATACGTAACTTCCAGGTAAGTGAAAATCAAATCAACGAAAGCGCAATAGTATATAGGATATTTATTTTAAACGCTGTAAATATATTTGACACAAAGATAAACGTACATATTGGTAGACACAACTTTGTGGCAATTTCTTTTATTAATAAACTCACTAATTTACTACACAGCAAATGTAGTACAGCAGTAGCAGTGACAGTTCCCATACTTTGTTGTTTTGCAACACTCTTCATCGATATGGCCAGGCCACCTTGTCTCATCGTCGGCCGGCAGTACTGCTTCTATTTTGATTATATGCGTCTATCCTGACGTTGGAGAGTCCTCGCGACTGCCATCCCCGAATTCTGATCCGACAAGTGCTCCATTGCGCACCGTCCGCTATGGCAGTAGAGAGATCTTACCGGATTCTCTCGTTAGGCTCCCCGTCACGCTGTTCATGTCATTGGAGAGAACTCAAAAGATTCTTTCGTCTGTGATACACTGGATCACGCTGTTCATGTCATTAAAGAGAATTCACTTGGTTATGTCGTTCGTGATACACTGGATCACGCTCATTTTCTAGCAACTTACGACCACAATTGGTAGACTGGGCAACAGCTTGGCATCTTGTCAACCGAGCTTTCCTAACTTATACCAGCGGAACTGTCTACCTTAACTTATGGCTCTCTCAGCAGCGAGACGAAATTCAATTAAATCGAAATGAAATAAACTAAAAATGCTCAATTTTTTCTTCTCGTTCTTATTCATCTAGATATTCATTGTCACCCACTTATGGTTTGGGATTTGGATAACTTCAGTCTATCACTGAATACTGCTTCCTTAAAACGTCGTCTATCCTTATAGAGTGAAACTACCTAGCATTTTAGCAGGTAGAGTGAAACTACCTACCTTAGTTGGCCTCACCGGGCCAATATACTTGGACACTAGCTTCCCGATGGTTAATCCTAGAACCAACCTAAACCTCTCGACCAACAATAGATCTTAATGTGTCGAACTTTTCAGGTTGTATCTTATTCCTGTCGAATTTCAATTTCATGTTCTCCTCGGCGATCGCAACGTTTTTTTGCTAGACCACAAACCTTGTAGAAGTGTTCCCTTCCACACAAGAGTACGCTGGGCGCTGCGCCAGTGGCCGCGTTTTGCGTACTATTGATTTCTCGTTCCAGTGTCACACGGAACTTATTCCAACTGCTGTGATCTTCATTGATATTTGCAGTTAGCACTTTCAGGACCGTTATATTAAGACGGGGCAATGGTATTTTTGATGTATTGCATTTTATATTTCTCGCAGAACTGTTGGAAGGCTTGACAGTCGAATCAGTGATGACCCTTCTGGGAGGATGAAGTAACTTTATTAGTTATTCCAGAGTTTTACACCCATATAAGCTCTGGTAAACCCTAGGATGTGCGCGATGGACTTGCAAAATGGTCCTAGATGATCCAGGTGCAAGGTATGGAATGGTTCTGCCACTTTCACAATTTCTTCGCGAACTGCCGGATATTTTTAAACCAATAGGTTTTCGTCATCGCGTTGAACGTACATAAAATCCCAATGTTTTCCTTGTTACTAAAGGTGTTTGATACCATAGTTTAAGACTGATTTTAGATGCGTCTTATCATTATCCACTTACAATTTTATTTGCGACTGTACAACATTATTGATAGATGTTTATATGTTATGTATATTGTATATATATATATATATATATATATATATATAAACATCCCCTTATACCCATTGGGTGTAGGGTGAGACCCATTGAGTGTAGGGTGTATGTATATTAAAGGAATAAATAATACCCTCACTCGTTTATTAATGCCGAAATAATAAACTATCTCTAAAAAGGAATGTCGTAATAATGGCTACTGTACATGTGTGTAAGTGTCCCTGTGTGTCTGTATGTCACAGTCACAATACAACATCTTTCTCCCACCAGCATATTCTTTACAAATCTAATCGATTTGATGGTTTGCCTCTCCTGGTAGATCTACGAAGTTCCAGGTGTTCAGTCAGGGTTGTTTTCTCCTTTACTTTATCACAGGAATCTCATCCACTGTTGTAAATGATGCTGGAGTGTACCATTTGTGCCAACAGAGTGCATTCGGGTCATCCCCAGTGTCTTCCTTATGTTGTGATCTTTATATCACCTAGAACGTTGGACTTCGGTTGATCGCATTTAGTCTACGCGTTGATTACGTCCCACTCCATCAACGAGGACGTTTTACTCAAAACACCTTTTCTCGATTTCACCGATCCGTACCTCCATTTGCAATCTTTGTTGGTATTGCAACGGTGTTTCGGAAAATTAATTACTTACTACTTTTACGCACAATAGTGATATAGTATCGACCCTAATGAGATAGCATAAGAGTCCAGGATCCAGTGGTAAATACGCACCAACAAGGTGGAGGCAAAGCAAAGAAAAAAGAAAGATAATCAAACGTGTCTTTGACATAGCAAGAAATATTTATTTAAACGCCGGAAATGAAGATTACAAGAAAAAAAAAACGGTAACAAAGAATAGTAGATAGGATTATCCGATCCTGTACCACTCATTCCTCTCAGATTCTGGGTCCGGTGTGCAGCGAGAAATGACCCCTACCACTTTTGTAGTTCGGAACGCTGCCACCGCGAATTGTGCGAGGGCGCTGGTGCGCGTCTGGTATACAGAGCGTGCGTGCGTGTATGATATACAGAGTGTGAGTTTAAATTGTGACCCAGGGTGTAAAACTTACACCCTGGGTCAGAGTGTGGGTTTAATTTGTGAGTCAGGGTGTGAGTTTAAACTGTGAGTGTCGTGGTAAAAAGTTAACGTGTTATATAAAATATTTATTTTTTATTTCATTTACACATATATTTATACATTTTCAGAGTTTGTTTCTTCCTCAGCGTCATGATCTTTATCACTAAGACCGTTTAAATTAAATTGTCTAACAAGGTAGTACGGTAAATGTTTAATATGTAAATGATGTTCTTTCTCTTCACGCACCAAAATTGTAGTCAGATCTTCTAATTAATTTAGATGGTAAATGTAAATGTGAATGTGATGGGGAGAAAAGTGGAACGGTGGGAGACTGCATTTGAAGTAAAATTTGCTAGTATCTAACAGTAGCTTTTAGTGTTTGCCCGTAAAAAATTTGTTCTGTAGAAGAAATGAGTGAAACAATGTTATCTGCATCTTCAGCGGCTGATATATTTGACAACCTGTTACAAAAAATATGAAGAGGATATAAAAAATGAAGGTAAATTGGTAAACGTAACATCATATCCCATGAGTACTTGCGTTGTATCGATTGGTTTAACTCAACCAATTGAATTGGTTGAGAATGGGAGCCGACATGCTCTTGAAACATATGTCCCGAATTTTATTAAATTAATTTGTGCGGTGTGGATTTTCCCGATACTGTGTATTAGTGAAACTCCTCCATGTTGCTTTCCTTTGTAGCTTCACAATATCTCTTCGGTAAAAATACCACACTATCTTCCATCTCTAGTAACACACTCATACCAAATTTTGTTCGAACAAACTTTGCACCCAATATTTGTAACCTTTGAGTTATCGGGAAGTTGTAAATTTTGACTATAGGTTTTGTACATACGGTGGATACTGCGTCTAAAGCTGCCATCTTGCGACACGGTTACGGGGTTAAAATAATAATAATAAGCAAAACAAGAAACTAAGATACGCTCTTACGTAACGGCGGACGTAGTCGGGGAATTTCTCCTGAAAACCAAAGCCTAAAAGTCGACAACCTCTTATCTCGCTTCCCATCGGGCAAAGTCACTTTGGTAGCCTAACTTTCAGTAAGCGCTGCGCGTGGAAATCGAACTTCCCGGAATCGCCGTGTTACTGGAGTCGCTTCGAGCGTACGTGTTGACAGCGAATAATGAGTGGTGGTTACGTGTTATTCCCGTGCGCAAAAGATAATTAATTAGCCCAGTTATAAGGTAGGCCGGGTTCATTCGTGACACGCAACCATTTCGGTAAGTACAATGTAATAATTTAAACAATGTTAGGAAACTAGCGAATTTATTGGGATAGTTTTATTTCGTATGTCATCCGTGTGAGTATAACAGCTGATCGGGCGTTTGAAATCTATACGTATAAACAAGATTCTTATCCTTCGGTTAAAATTCTCTGACGGGTTTTGCGGAATCAAAGAAAACAAATAGAAACGATAGTATAATAATAATAATTCACGTATTTGCATTAGCACAATTACGACAATGAGCTCAAAAGTTTACACATTTAGATACATATACAGCGTCGGTCAAAAGAACGGGTTTGCGACTTTATTTAAATACATACTCGTACTCTCTTCTAAAACAAACTAGTTGACAATACATTGTATACAAAGTCAATCAATACAACATTAGTCGAAAAGAATAATTTACCCGGTGATTACGGTGGAATACTGCTTCAATTTCACGAATAACAAATCAAAACAGCCGGTGAAAAATACATATACAGTGGCGATCGATATCAAAATAAATTACCAATGAGATAAATGCAAAACAAGGACGTACATGACTTTGTCTATATTTATAACGGTCTGACGTGACGGCTAAGTTACGCTGGGGCAGAATCAGAATTGGTTCGGTACTAGGGCGGTACAAGACGTGGCACCAGGGCAATGGCCGGTCACCAAATCGTCCTGAGAGGGCGGTCCAAGACGAGAAATCGTCCTGAGAGGGTGGTACAAGACGAGAAATCGTCCTGAGAGGGTGGTACAAGACGTGGCACCAGAGCAATGGCCGGTCACCAAATCGTCCTGAGAGGGTGGTCCAAGACGAGTAATAGTCCTGAGAGGGTGGTACAAGACGTGGCACCAGAGCAATGGCCGGTCACCAACGGGAGAGCGGAATTCTGCCTAGAATCGTGCGCGTCCTCGGTTTATATATCCTCCGGCGGCCCCTCCATCGGTAGATTCAAAGATAGTGGGAGCCGGGCTTGCGCGGTCATCTTATCGCGGCGCCAGCGCGTGCGACAAGACATACAGCTGATTATACGTCCTTACATGAAATATACTTGTAAACAATTCTATAAATAGATACATATATACAGAGCCGGATATAGGAAACATGACCAAAACAATAACACTCTTTAACAATTTAACTTAAATTAACATTTGTAAATAGGGTCATGTTTTCCTATGTAACGGCACGTTACAATCTTACTTGAAGTATAAGTTGGAACTAAATTAAGACCGAACAACCTTATTATTTATATGGTTGGTATATGTCTGGCTACATTTTTATAAATTTTAGATTGGTCGACGTGTTATCGCGAATGGTAAATGTGTCGGTTATCAACAGCGCATATTCCTTTTTATTAAACTCCTCCGTGTTGCCTTCCTTTGTAGCTTCACAATATCTCTTCGGTAAAAATACCACACTATCTGCCATCTCTAGTACACACTCATACCAAATTTTGTTCGAACAACCTTTGCACCCAATATTTGTAACTTTTGAGTTATCGGTAGGTTGTAAATTTTGACTATAGGTTTTGTACATACGGTGGATACTGCGTTTAAAGCTTCCATCTTACTTGAAGTATAAGTTGGAACTAAATTAAGACCGTAACTACCTTATTACCTATATACCAATCAGTAGGTAGTCCTTTTCTACTTTATACTTTTACAGAAAACGTGAGATGCACACGACCTATCGTAATGTTGAACTTCCGCAAACAAGTATGAGATGTTTAAACGCATTCATGCGTATCTGTTTAAATATTAAACTATACAATTCTCACGCAGTCCCGGTTTGATCATTACCATAAGTTGCAATCAATAATTTTATAGAAAACATCGAATTCACACAACCTTTCCTAATGTTAAACTTCCGTAAGCAAGTATGAGATTTTTAAATGCATTTATACGCATCTGTTTAAATACTAAACCATCGAAGTTTCAGGTAATTGGGTTCTATCTCTTCACTTCCACAAACAAGCTTAGCAACGTCGGAAAATTATGCAAAACGTATTTATTACATAATATTAACATAATATATTAGATTGTTCTATTTGAAATGTTCAACATTTATACAACCAAAGCCTGTTTTCATGCAACAGTGTTTACAAAATATCAGAAATGTGCAGTGACTTAAAAACAATTGTGAAAAGACTAGAAACTTCCAAAGATCGAGATATTTGGATCCTTCGATTGTACTGGAAACAATATTTTGGCGTATAGTCCGAGCGCGACGATCTGCTTCTTGGTCGAAAATTATAGAAGCTTCATCAACGTGGCAAGTAAAAGACTCCTACTACTACTTTCATCCTAGATTTGACAAAGATTTCGATTTTAAAAATCAATTGGGTGTTGAAAAATTTATGTATATTTTATCTGATCTGTAGAAGATTGGACAGATCATTTTTCGGGCTCAAAACTTTGTATTCGTTATTCATATGAAACTATAAATTCTTTTAATATTTGCCGTTATTGTGACATACATGCTACGGGTGAAATAAGAGAAGTCGATGAATACCATGAGAGAATTGAAGTTTCCAACCTAAATATCTACGTAAGAGACATTGAAAACTGGTGTAATGTATGTATAAGGGAACCACTATTTCTTGTCCATACGTATAGGAAGTGCTCTAAACCGGTACACAAACATCTGTATTCGGTTTAGTGAGAGATTCTGTATAAAAGTAACGGACTGTGCCTACTTTACTTACTTTACTTACACTTTAACATATACACGTCGAGGTAAATTGAGTATTAACGTTCCTCTTCAATACATATCTATTTATCTGTTATTTGTTTTAGATGGAGTTCACCACAAAATCGGTAGCAGGCTATGAATGTCCCATTTTCAATGCAAAATTCTCACGAAAGGACAATTTGAGACGACATTGGTGTACCACACATCGAGATTTTTTGTGTGATCGATGCGGTTTCGATAAAGAAAATTGTTCACATGTCAAAGAACCGGTGGCAAAAAGATTCCGACTATACCAATCAATACCATCAACTAGTGTCGAAACACAGGTAAAATTATCTTGTTGTGGTAAATATTTTACAACAAAACATATAAGTCATTTGCGTTCACAAGAACATCGAACGGCTAATACTGTTCAATTGAGGGAAGGCATATCAATAATTGCGTCTAGTTTCAAAAATCGTATCGCAAGTTACAAAATTTTGGGTGTGTCAAATTCTGGTGTATCAACCTTCTTGAAAGATGTTAAGGTAAAATGGTGTGAATTAGTAAAACAAACAGTTTTAAAATATCGTTCCGGCGTTAAAATGCAAATGGAGTTATGTGTCATGTACACAAAACTTAATTAAATATAAATTCTTACCAACCGATAGCGGTTTCGTCATATCTAAAACTTCCTCTAAGTGTAGCAGGAAAGCGTGCTTGTATTAACATTAAAAACAATGATAATGCATGTTTAGCATGGTGTTTAACAGCTACTTTACATCCAGCCAGTAACCATTCTGATCGAACATCTTCTTATCCTCATTATGCTAATGTTTTAAATTTAGAGGGTATTACGTTACCCATTTCTGTGAAAGACATTTCAAAAGTTGAACGAAAAAATGAAATAAGTATTAAGGTTTATGGATTAGATCAAAATGAAAAATCAAAATTATTTGAAATTGTTGGACCAATTTATTTTACCAATTCTAAAAAACCTGTACACGTTAATTTATTGCTGTTGGAAGAAGGTGAAAATTCACATTTTATGTTAATTAAAAAACTGTCTAAGTTGATCTCAACACAAATATCTACCCATCAACATAAAATGTATCTGTGTAAAGGATGTCTATGTATATTTAATTCGCAAAACGCCTTAGATATGCATTGCCAATTTGATTGTAACAAAGTTTATACAATTTTACCAACCACCAACTTAAAGCAAAATAGATCCGGCAACCTTATTTCAGAAAATATTTTAAAGTTTAATAATTTCGAAAAGAATGTCTTCTACAACCATTGTCCACTTGTGAACCAGATCCCCCTTCTTCGTATAGATTAGATGGATACCTACATGTTCCATATAGTTTTGCCTATAAAATTGTTTGTTCTTTCAATTTTATTTTAAATAAATTTGTAATTTACACAGGTTTAGATTGTACAAAAGTCTTTATGCCCCGATTAGTTGAAGATCTTAAGTTTGTGTATAATAATTATTTAAAGATTGTTTTACCTATGCATGCACTAAGTGATGAGGAAAAGTATGTTATAGAAAAAGCTAGTTTATGTCATATCTGTAAATTAGCTCTTGGCGAAGCAAAGGTTTTAAATCATTGTCATTTAACAGGTAAATTTAGAGGTGTTGCTCATGAGGGATGTAATTTAAATTAAAACGTTCCAAAATTTCTCCCAGTTTTTTTTCATAACTTAAGTGGGTACGATTTGCATTTATTTGTAAAGGATTTAGCTTATGATGATCAAAACATTTATTTAATACCTTTAACTAAAGAGAAATATATATCGGCCAGTAAGAATATAATTGTTGACAAAGATATGAATGAAAAAGGAAAAGAAAGGCAAATATACTATAAACTTAGATTCCTCGGCTATTTTCGCTCTATGGCGTCTTCTATAGAGAAACTAGCGCAAACTTTATCACGGGATGATTTAAAACACGTTCGCGAACGCTTTTCTAATGATGAAGAGTTTAATTTAGTTTCTGGAAAGGGTATATTTCCATATCAGTATATTAACAAATTTGAAAGACTCTCTGAATCCGGTCTCCCACCATTAAATAAATTTTACGATTCCTTAGCAAAGTCAGAAGTTAGTAATGCAGATTACGCACATGCTAAGACTGTTTGGGATACGTTCAACTGTAGAAATTTGCGAGAGTATTCTGAACTATATTTAAAAACTGATGTTTTGTTGCTAACTATATACCAAAATTGAATTAGAACTGTTTACCGATATTGATATGCATTACTTTGTTAAAAAAAGTATTAGAGGGGGTATCAGCCAATGCTCTTTACGTTATGCTAAAGAAAATAATAAATACATGACTGACTATAACAAAGATATTCCCAGTTCCTATTTAGTATACTGGGACGCGAATAATTTGGATGGATGGGGGATGTCTCAATACCTCCCTTTTGGTAGATTTCGGTGGATAACAACGTCACAAGTTCAAAATTTTAACATTCTCGAGATACCAGATGAATCAACTGTTGGCTACTTTCTAGAAGTTGATGTAGATTACCCTACTTTATTACATGGAAGTCACAATGATTTACTATTTCTATCAGAAAATATAGTAGCACCCAACTCAAAGTTTAACGAAAAGAAATTAATTCCAAATTTATTTAACAAAGAAAAGTATATAGTTCATTACAGAAACTTAAAACAAGCTATTCGAAATGGTCTCAAAGTTTCACAAATAATTAGAATTCTATAATTTCAAAATTATATAGATTTAAATACACAGCTGAGCCAACACGCTAAATCTGATTTTGAAAAGGATTTTTTTAAACTAATGAATAATTCAGTATTCGGTAAAGCTATGGAAAATGTAGATAAACGTGTTGATGTAAAAATACTTTCACATTGGGAAAATAAGGGGAAGAAGCAGGGTGCTAATTCTTTAGTATCAAAATTAAATTGTAAAAATGTAACAATATTTAATGAAAATTTAGTAGCTATTCAAATGGACGATTAAAAGTTATTTATGATAAGCCGATATATATAGGATTTTCCGTTTTTGAGTTGTGTAAATTATTGATGTATGAATTTTATTATGATTTCTTGACACATTTGTATCAAAACAACATACAATTGTGCTACATGGATACTGGTAGTTTTATACTTCTAATTCACACATTTATAAGGACATGAAAACAAATTTACCAAAGTTTAACACATCAAATTTTTCTTGTAACTATATTTTCAACATACCCCTTTAAAATAAAAGCATTTTAGGATTGTTCAAAGATGAAAATGCAGGCAAAATTCAAACCGAGTTTGTTGGTTTAAGATCAAAGATGTATGCGAACAAGGTAGGATCGGATATACTAAGAAAGCAAAGGGGATTAAAAAACTATGTTGTTAAACATGAAATTACGTTTGAAGATTATTTAAATTGTTTAGAAAAAAAGCAGTTGCTTTACAAACAACAAAATTTATTCAAAAGCAGTAAGCATGAAATATATACGATTAAGCAAAATAAATTGGCTTTATCCTGGAAAGATAATAAAGGGTATATATGTGATGATGGTAATTGTACGTTAGCCTGGTGTCCTTATGACATCCGGTAGATTTCTTTGACATGCTTGGTTAACCAAAATTTTGTCTTGTTCAATGAAGAAGAATAGAATTCAATCTAAAGCTGATATTAGTAAGCTCCGCTTCAGCGAACGTTGTCAAACCTACGTTACTTCTGTTGCTGCTAAGATGGAGCGAGAAGTTGAAGAAAGGATTAACAAAATTCTAAAGTATTTCGACGACTACGACGGAGAATTAGACTTTAATTTAATTCCCATATATACCTCTATACCTATTGAGAAGAGTGCCACCTTATCTGTTGGAAAAATGGTGGAACCATATACTGGTAACTAAACAGGTGCTTCTTGAAGAATAGTTTCCGTGCAACGAGCACTACAACCAGCCATGCCAAGATGAACACACCGATGGACCACCTCCCGCCAAAAGAAGTTGTTAGTATTGGAAATCTTTGAAATTAAGCTGTGAGAGTTCTGGTGCAAATAAATCATTACACATAAAGTAAATAATTTATAATACATTATTTTTATGTATCCAGCTATTTTCTTCCCTTGGTAAACCAATCCACTCTACTAAGACCTTGTTTCCTTTTCTTTGCAATAATTTTTCCACCAAATATGCACCTTCATGCTTCGTTCTTTGTTATTCGTGTTCATAAAAACTTCCTGTATAGGTCTTCCGTTCATATCTTCTATTATATAAGTCGCAGGATTTGTAATGTTTGCCTTAACAATCCTAAAGAGTTCCGGAGACCAGTTAGGTGTGAACCCCTTGTCAAATACGGACTTGTACTTGCTAATTCGATCTGTGTCATTTATAGAAAACGTTTGTCTTCCAGCTATTTTAGGTCGGTTATACACACTTGATAGTAACTTTTGTTCTTTAGCAACGGTTACATCTTTAGGTTTAACTTTGATAGCTCCATGTTTTGAAATCCCTAGTCAGAAGATAGAAGAAAGGTTGATCGGCAATTCTTTTCTGCAACCGAGGCCATTGAAAATTATCAAAGGAAACAAATATCTCTAGAAGATCTCATTACAATTTTGGTGCGGGGAAAGAAAGAACACCATTTAGATATTAAACATTTCCCGCACTACCTTGTTCGACAATTTAATTTAGACGGGTTTAGTGACAAAGTCGAGGAAAAAACAAACCCCGAAATGTATAAATATATGTCCAAATGAAATAAATATTTTAATTAACGGTTTTTTTTCTTTTTCTCAAACCCCAACTCATAATTTAAACATAAACCCTGACACTTAAACCTGACTCACACTGGCTATGTCTAACTGAAATAAAAAATTAATATTTTATATTAATCACACGTTTTTACCCCGACTCACGGTTTAGACTCACACCCTGACTTGCAAATTAAATCCACACCCTGACTCACAATTTAAACTTACACCCTGATTCACAATTTAAACCTTGAGTCACACTCTGTATGTTCGTGCACTCTGTATACCACGCGCGCACCAGCGCCCTCGCACAATTCGCGGTGGCAGCGTTCCGAACTACAAAAGTGGTGGGGGTCATTTCTCGCTGCACACCGGACCCAGAATCTGAGAGGAATCTGGAGGTTCAGAATCGGCTAATCATATCTACTAAGAATATACATATACAGGGTTACGGGTTCTACATACAATATATGGTTTCGGTCAAAATAAATTGCCGGCAAAGATATATACATACACGGATATTTGATTTCTAACTTGTTAAAACGTGTCAACGGGTACTTAACGGAAACGGGCCACAGTCGCGCCAATCCCGAAGGCCGGCTACGAGACAGTGGGGGCGGACATCTGTAGTGCCAGTCCCAAAGGCCGGCTGCGAGGCAGATGGGATGGACATCTGTCGCGCCAGTCCCGAAGGCCGGCTACGAGGCACTTTAGGCGAACAAATGTCGCGCCACTCCCGAAGGTCGGCTACGAGGCAGGTAGGAGGGACTTGTAAAGGGGAGGTGGCTCGGGAGAACTTCTCGAGAACTGACTCCTACTGGCCCCGGCGTGCAGTTTATATACTGTCTTGATCACCCCCATCAGGCAGTCTCCTATGGTAGGGTCGGATTTTGCGCCAAGCGAACTTACTACAGCGATCGCGCGTCATAAAGGTATATTATGAACGCATTTGTAGATAGCAAATATTAAAGCATTAAAACGAGATAAACATTGAACGGTAGAGGAAATTCAATATAAACAAAATGATTATTAATGTAATGATGAACTAAACATTGCTTTATATTAAACATAGAATTTGCTCATAAACGACTCGTGACTTATATGTAAGAGAAAGGGACAATCAAAATAATTAAAACATTCATAGGAATTTAAGCAATTCTCTTCTGCTTCATGGAATATGCTTCATGGACTTCCGGGTCCGGTTGCGGTGTCTTTTCCAAGACTGTTTCCCATGGACTCGTCTGCATTTCCCTCATTCTTGCACAAAGACGGGACCTTCGTTGGACAGGTGTCGACTAGGTAACGTGTGGCAGATTACGGTGGGTGGTGGGTAACGTCGTCTTCTTGTGCGGACACGGTTTTTAAATCCTTGACGTGTACTCTGCCTACACGATTCCCCACTGCATCCTGCAATTGAAATACTTTCGTATTTCAGGACCAACTTCGCAGTGAATGTTTTGGCAGCGTCGGATAAAACATGCTTCTTCTTCAATGACCTTAGCACCGTCTGTGCCGTGCCTTTTCGCAGTGGTTAACATTCAACTCACTTCGTGTACCTGTCCTGAAACATCACGAGATAGCTGTTTCCTTTCTTGGACCGTGGAAAAGGTCCTAACAGAGCCACGCTGACTTGTCCCCACGGATAATTAACTGGTGTATATAACATGCGGCCCAGCGGTTTACTTTGTGAATATTTGTACCTTTTGCAGAATTCACATCACCCGACGTACATACGGATGTGGCGAAACATTGTAACAATTCAAAACAAATATAAAACTTATATTAAAAAATAAATTAAAATCGAGATAATTCTTGGTTATGTACGCCCAAAGAAATCACTCATTACTTCTTAACCTCCTAAAAAACAAACAGCGCAACTGAAGTCATTTGATCCAATAACGCCATTTTGGGACAAATAGTTTACCAGCTGCCGAATGTTACCGACCGCAAATACCACAACAGAATCGCAATTTTATGCGTGGGATGTCGTCACCGTCTGTCGTGTCGACCGACAGTTGTACATTATCGTGTATATCGTAATCGTATTCTTCGTAATATGTTCTTTCCCTTTACCCTCCTTTTCATTTCGTTTATCCTCGTCGTCAGATTGTTACGCACATTCAAAGAATAAATAATAATCTCACTCGTTTATTAATCCAAAAATAAGGTTTCTCTAACGAAATGTCCAAATGATAAAAATGTCTACTGTACATGTGTATGTACATATGTCGATGTGTGTCATAGCCACAATATAACAGTATAAATTGCAATCATAGTTTCCCTTTATCTCTTGCTTATTTTATGAAACTTGGGCGATGAGGTTGGGTGCATTCAAGTCAGATATCATTGTTACAGAAATAGGTATATATTAAATAAGGTATATCGAAGAACAAATGTTCGTACTTTTTTTTATTATAAATATTTTTATAAATACATCCTACAAGAGCATTTCATATATTATATTGTCCACGAATACTAAATGATCTGCCTTTTGCTAGCAGAAAATCTTTCCAAAAATACAGAGCTTGTTTAAATCTACATCTATATAAACAAATTTTCTTAGCCGTTACATAATTATTGTCGCGAGTGTATTTGCCCAGCATTTGTATACTATTTACCTACAGAAAACATGAGAAACATCTAAAATACTAAAAACAATTAACCCAAAAATTGCTATTATAGGCCCATGGTCCAGGCAAAAGCAGGTTTAGTACCTTCGTCATTACTTTTGCTTGGTATGGTGATTCCTGCAATGGACCATGGACCTATAATGGCAACTTTTCAGTTATAGAAAAAGGTACATAAATATTTCATATAATTTCCAATTACAGTATGTAGCAAGTAAAAGGCCACCACATATACATATATCAAAATCACAGATTTGTAGTATAACTTTTGAAGTGCTTTTTTAAATGTCCCATTGTATATTGTAGGCTAGCATTACTAAAAATGCTATTCATTGTGGTGTTAATACCTAAAAGGAGAAATGCATAACACACATTTGAGCACTTGGATTTAATCTTTGGTACTGGGAACATATGTCCTGTATAAAACTGATAAATAAAGCTAGGAAACTTTCAAACTTTGCTGAAATTAACAATTTCCGATTTAATCAATTAAATTTAGGTCCATTGTGTGTATAGTAGAGCCAATATTAAGTAAAAAATGTATCAGAAAAACTACGAGATACAGTGATAATATATGATACAACTAATAAGCAAAATATATTGTTCCTCCATACTTCACCTGCACAAAGAGATGACAGTGTGTATTTGCAAGTTTATTGAATTATATAATTTACGACATTTTAGAAAGAACTGGTGACTTCATATGATTTTCTTATTTAATCTAAAAACAACATTAGATAGCTAACTGTCTTTGTTATTATTTACGACTCTATAGTGAATCTCTATAATGTACGAAATATTTATGTTGCAGAAAATGCTTTTCTCTATAAATAAAAAAGTATAATCAAAATATAACACGAGCTACGAACTTCTTAGTAATTTAAAGGAAATGGAGTTTCCGAAATCGTAAACTTGTTGCTAAAGTGTTTGTCATAATTCTTTAATTAAATCATTTCCGCTACAATGAGTCTACCATTGTTCAGCCTACTCTTATCATAGTCTGAAGTTCTCTAACTATTAGTTAGTAATAAAACTAATAGATTTGTTCATTTCACAGCAGTACAATTAGACCATTATTAACAGTCTAGTTGGTTGGCACTTTTCTAGGTACATGTGTACATATTCTACTAATTTACAATTCTATAAGATTATGCAATCAAAAGATTATTTATAGAATTATAAACTCTAACATAATTCTATTAAAATAACTACAAAGGGTAATAAAACTTTAGTATTGTCAGTGCTATATCCTATTTTTTCTGTATGGTCCCATAGTGTTTAACAACATATGTCATTCTAATGACATATTTTCGATGACTTTCTAACGTCGCTGATTTCATCTAATTTGGGAAACTGTAAAAATAGCAATACCTATTGAATTATTTTACAATAACATTATAGCAATTCTTATATTTTACATAATTTCTATTTAATTCGGTATAAATAAAATGTTGTTTTTAAATAGTTCACCTACAGATTTAACTTATTCTTTGGATACTAATCATTTGCGGCAGCTTGTCGGCGTAAATCAGATTTTATACACGCCGTCATAATGGCCCCAATCAAGAGCATTACACTCATGATAATGTTTGCCCATTGATCACCTAGCTTATCAAATAGGATCGAATAACCTGTCGTGAATATAACACCGAAAAGTTGAGAGGACGCGTTCAATATACCGGACGATGTGCCTTCTGGCTCTGGAAATGTCAGTTCCGACGCAAATTCAAACCCAACTGGGAGCAAACCAGTCATTGAAAATCTAAAAAAAGAAAATCAAATATACGTCAAGAATACTTTCACACAGGCACCTAAAAATTAATTGTTATTGACTATTATCTTAATTGCAGGAAACCTAAACAAGCAATTTAGTGGTAGTTATTGTATTCGTCGTTCATTGCTCGAATGTATTTTTTCATTAACATTTTTGCAAGCAGTTTTAGATTATATCTTATTTATTGAGATTTTGACCTTATAATGAGCTATTACATGCAGAAAGTGCAATATCTGTTAATAATATTCGGAAATCTTTTGATCCCCTATATTCTTCGATGCATCATTTGTATAATTATGAATGTACACCGTGACCAACATCACTTCCCAAAGTTTCAAACATTCTAAACTTCTCCAATTTCGCATATCACTTTTGGATTCTATCAACAGCTTCAAAGTCATTGCTACTTCGTATGATAAGTTGCCCCGTCTTTAGTGTTCTACTGACGAATACTTTTGCTTTTCACCAAATTCGAAAAACTAAAACCGACTTTGCAAATCTAGAACACTTAGATCATAGCAATCGATTAACTGACACACTTCTACGAAGAAAAGATCGAAGAGGAGGAGGAATATTTATACAGGAACGGGAAAAACAAGTATTTGTATATTTCTTTAGATGAAAATCGAACTAATACAATGAAAATCCATATGCAAAGATCTCATATAAACAATTATAGATAATACTCACAATCGAGGCATTATCCGATATGAAGAACTACTGGTGCATACCACCAACTTGCATTTCACTTTCCTTATTCATATGGATCAAGTTTCTTTTGAGATCATTTTGTGAGAGAATAATGCGACCCAGAAAATGCAGAGAGTGTTAATGAACTTAGACCCGCAAATGGACGATTTCGGAGAATTATTATTATTATTAGCATTTGTGACTATTTCGCTCATCTCTTTTTTTATTCGGAAAAACTGCATTTTCTTATCGTGGTCGAAAGATGTACTGTCATACACACAATTTGCAGCTGACATTCTATGGTTAGTACACAATTTTACGCTCAGAAGATTGAACGAACGAATACAACTACTAGATATGGGTGGTCCAACGCACTGTTGTTTAACACCGGATAACCATCCAATATTAGTTTTTCAAGTTTGAAAATTAAACAAAATAGAATGGATAGTAGCTTAGATAGCCAAACAGCAAATTACTTTCTGGTTAAAACAGAAAGTCCTCCAATTTTGGAGCAATTCTCCCGGTTTTTTACATGCGAAAGAGTGCATTTCACCTAATCATGTCAGAACTAGAAAATTACTTGAACTTGACCGTAAAAGGGCCGAAATAACTACTTCTGTATTTACAGGGCACTGCAGACTCAGAAAATACCTACACAGAATCGGGTTATCGGAACAAATGCCGCCTGTATGAAGGACGAAGAAACAGTAGAGCACGTTAGGTGCCACTGTCCTGCGGCCACCCGAATCAGGTACTCAATCTTTAGGAAGGAAATCACTTCCCTACCTGACTTGAAGAATTCCTCATTGAACCAAATCCTGAGCTACCTTAATGCCCTGGACTTGTTTGATGAACTCAAGGATGACATCCGTTCTACAAAGAATCTAGGGACGGTAGTAGAAGAGACGGATTATGTAACTTAGCGGATGTCATGTTACCATCAGGTAAATCACATAAATGGCATGGTAGGTGTTCTATTTCTTACGACACCTAGTGCTTGTATTGATTTCAGACATACAATTGGGCGTGAGTTTTGCAACATGATTTGTACAACGAAATACATATTACAAATTATTAACAAGCAAAAAATAAGTAAAAACATTGCTTTGTCTCATCCACTATACTCTAACTCTTATAATTTTGTACAGTATAGTTCGTATACAAATTTAATCATATTTACTTACCCTAAAAATGTGGATACAATATATACCACAACCAATTTTGTATTTAGTGTAAATGTGTAAATTATCATTCCTATAAGGGACAAAACATACACCGCCAAGGTCGTTTCTCTAAAGAAGAAAAGCGTTATTATGTTATGCAATAAAAATGAACGCCCAAATTACTTAAACTTGCGAGTCTTATCCAATATAACGCCGCAAACTACAGATCCAATCATGCCTGCAAACACTATCAGCAAACCAATTCGCCCAGCATCCGCCTCGCTGTTCTAGAAAAATAGATATAGAATTCGAAATGTAACCAGTCAAATTTGTCACACTTACTGGATAATATGTTAAAACAATTTGATTAAGTAGTGTCGATATGGCGTAAAATATTCCAACATTGATACCATATGATAAAACCAAGAGAACGTAATTTCTGTTCATCAGAAGGGCCTTCAAAGATTTGATAAAGGTAACGTTCTTGGCTGCCTCGTCTAGTTTACTCGCTTCAGCTATTGAGGGTGGCGTAGGTGGGTTATTCTTGAAAACTAACAAAGGAAGATTTTGTTTAAAACTTTCTGTTCAAGATCATATTCATATCTTACATATCGCTATTAGCAGTGTAATGACTGTAGTTATAATTCCAGTTCCAATAAACAATATGTTCAACTGAGATTTAACTTGACCCGTAGGGCCTGAATGCACAATCATTGGTGGAATTAGGAAACCTATCGCGCATCCTAGCTAAAAAGAAATTCGTTATTTTAAATTAGAGGGATGGTTTAAAAAACAATTAAAATACATGAAAAAGCTATACTGAAACCATAGAACTAAATCAAGAATATCCTTACCGTTTCAATGAATGAATGACCCTAAATACGTATTTCGGCAGGGTTATCTCGCTGGTGATCTGGTGAAGAGTATGTATTTCAGGGTTTTAACCTTAGGCAGAGATACTGCAGTACGTTTAACACTTTTTTCCTTCACAGTTTCTGCTGATTTTTAACTTAGTTGGTGAAATTTGCATTTAGAGAAATGTGCAATGCAAAAATGCATTTAGTGACATTTACGTTCACTCATTGAAGTGGTAGGGATATCTTTGATTCAGTTCTATAATAAAAATAAGTAATATGAATAATCCTTAGATCAAGATTTCAGCGTAAAATCCCCAAAAAGCGAGATGCGGGAGTTTATATTCTAGAATCGCATCCTTTATGGAACTCCAAGTAATGATCCTGTACAGTATAAAACGCTTCACTAACTAACATAGTATTTAAATTAATAGATTAATTAGACAGCATAGGTCCAATATTGGTGGACAATGTGCAATACATATAATTTAATATACAGTATGTAGCAGATCATTCGTAGGCTGTTAGTCTATGTTGAGGAATACATAGTTGATTTCCATTTCGTTTAAACTTAGGTACCTAAGAAACTAGAAGATTTAAAATCATATTCATTGCTATTGATATTGCAACACAGTAGTAGGGTTGCCATGTGAGGGCCATGCGGGGGCTTATTACGATGGTTACTTAATGCTTGAAGCGTTGTGTTGCACTAGATTGTGGCCAGGGTCTTTATCGCATTGAAAGCCAGAGGTTTCACTTAACTACATACGTTTATTATACTCATTACTACATTATGAAATTATATCATTACATTGCGACTGTGATTACCTACACCTATGAAGGAACACAAGAATAATATGAATTTGAATCTTCATTGCTACTAATAATAATGAACCTCCTTAACTACCTGAACACTACCTATACATATGCGTATTCGTTGTCCTCACTTCTTCAATATGCCGTAAGGCTGATACAGCTAATCGCAGTGAACTACTTCAGTCGTAATGTTGTTATAATATATTCTACTTTGTGTGTAACACATTGTATTGTAGGATTATGTCTTTTTGTAGCATTTGTGCATTTTTATCTGTTTTTTCATTCGCGAAAACTTGCATTTGTATAGACCAGATCGTGTATGAGTACTAGAAAATAAATTGATGTATATTGTTATGATCTTTCTCACCACCTCGTTGTGTTTTTGTTGATCTTATATTATCGTTGTCGAATTTGTCTGCAGTAGACACCGACCATTACATGCTTTTGTTTTGAACTGATTATCGGTTGCAAATTAAATTATTAAAGTGAAGTGTCTCCATCTATTCGATGTATTCAATATTACTAGCGTTATTCAGTAAGGTGGGAAGTATAGGTATACTAAGTCCAGCGGGAGGCAGATAACGGGACTAATTATATTTTATAGAGTATTATAGGTATTTATAAAGTTAATTTTGAAATATTGTCAAAATTCTTGTAGTTCTATTATTTTCAAAACTCTAAATTCATATCCATTTTGAAGAATTGAATATTTGTGAATATTTGTGATATATGTAGTATTGTTATATTTCAAAAAATTGCCAGATTACATCCATCAGATGTAACAAACGAACTCAGCTGTCATACCAGTACTTCAAACTTATGTGCGTTAATGTAATATGCTGACATTAACGTATTTCAAGGTTAGTGCCATATAAAAGTCAATTTTGTATCACTGCATAATTTGGCGCCCAACGTGGGGCCACCAATAAAGAATAAAAATAAGAAAGAACAACGTTATAAAGCTCGACTTATAGCTAGAGGTTTCATACAATGGAGAAACGCGCTAAATAAAGATATATATGCCCCAGTTGCCAGGATGCCCACGATTTCATTATTTACAGCGGTAGCAAATCAACTAAGACTACACACCATACATATGGCCGTTAAAACTGCATTTCTGAATGGAAATTAAATGATAAAGAACAAGTTCACATGGAACAACCGGAAGGATTTCAAGAAAAGTGGGTGCGTTTGCAAGCTGATGAAAGCCATTTATGGATTTAAGACGTCACCTAAGAAGTGGAATGAGTGTTTTAATGCATACGTGTTAGATCTAGAATTCCAGAGTTCTTATAAGGACAGTTGTTTACTTACTAAGATAGAAGATGGGTAAAAAATATATCCGTTAATATATGTAGACGATCTTTAATTGCTGCCACAGACGAAGAACATACCAGTACACTACAGGAGCAATTATACGCAGAGTTTTTGTGATAAGATGTTAGTTAATATAGAAAAGGACTTCAATTTGTGAGCGGAAGGCATGACTAGCGAAAGTATTCCCTTTAGATAACAATAAAAACCGTTGATTTTACATATGTGAAAGCATGCTACCGCAAGATGAAACAGAAGAGTAAAGATAGTCATTCACAGCAAGTGTGGCTGCGTAGACTTGAAACTCGGTTTTTTCTAAAAACATAAAAACAAGAACCGCTTGAAAGATTTTCTGTAATATTTTGAAAGTCCCAAACACTAAAAGAACAGATAACAGATTATGACCGAATAACAGAAGTCACTATAACAGAAGCCTTGAAACCGTTACAAGATCTTGCATGATATTATACAACACTTTCTTTCCTGTGTTAATATTGCTTCATATTTCATATACATTACCCGTTCGCAATTATCCTCGGGCTCAGCTATCCGTGGAAGACGAAGGAACCAAACCCCCGCGGATAGGGTGGCCCTACTCTATATAGCAAATGTTGCATAACAATTGTTAGTGTGCCTTTATTGTTGTTAGTACAGTCTACAATAACCCAGCCATATGTTATATGTTATAGGTACGTTATTTATTTAACTATAACTAACGTTTAATAAACGTACGACCAAAATGTTTAAATAAATAATTCACGTTAATTTTGATAATCGCCGATGCCGAACTTTTTTTATGCGTGTTACACATTTTATTCGGTTCCTGTATTAAAAAAAGAAGGTTTATCAAAAGTCAGTGTGTTTCCTGGCATGTTCATTAAAGTGTTGAATAAAATACGTATTTATTTCCCTACGTGTGAGATATAATAACAGATTAAATTGAATAATAAAGGTCTATGTTAACGGACGTCCTGCTTATAGTTTAATATGCCGTACGTGTATAATGGCCTCCACCCAAATTGTCGTGACTCTCACCGACCGCTTCACATTCTATGTCGTGTACATTCGGCGGGCATCGGTTCGTTATTGAGGTGTTATTCTGTATATTTCTTTGTTGTGTATATTTGAATATGCACAACGCCGCACGTTTTCGAATTTATAGAGGTTTATAGACCTTTTTTTGTTGTTTTTATGCGTATTGTATTTTTATAATTTCTAACAATGACTGTTGATCCAAATTTTATTGAAATTATGAGTACGTTAAATTTAGAATTTGGAAAATATGATTCGTATGTAGCTGTTCTTGTTTCTATCCTAATGCAGAGACACCGCGACCTTGGGGCCTATTGCTTCATTCTATATTACATTTGTATAAGTATGTATTGTATTTGTGTGTGTGAAGTGTATGGTTTGTTGCTGCCTCTCCTCGCCGTAAGATGGCAGCAGTGTAGATGTATCGTCAACACTGAAGGGTACCAGGAGAGGTATCGGCCACTCTTTAGAAAAATCGATTGCCCCAACGAAGATTCGAAGCATCGACATCCCCACAGTTGCCTAGCGCTCTCACCACTACGCTATCCCGACAGATGATTCGTACGAATCCTAAATTTAAAAAAAGAAATTATGTGGTATCTATGCAATTATAGAATTACAATTTATGTAATAATTTTTGTGGTACACAAAACCGATTCGTAATTCGGCAATGAAGAATGGTTAATATGAGGACTAATACAAACAATAAGTAAAACTGTTGAATTGAAGTGAAATGAATACGCAATATTTTGGTTATCATATGTTAAGATAATAAAATATGCTTTTTATAATTCCTGATTTTGAAAAAAAAATTACATGTGATTGATCGCAAAAAAAGGAAAGAGATATATGCAATTTGTAAATACTATACTTTAAATTACAAAACTCTTGCAATACAAAAGAATAAAGTACTAGAATATTTTCATCGGACGAAGGAGGTAACAGTGCAGAATCCACTATTTATATCTGGGGAAGTGGCAAAGGCAATTAAACAACTGAAAAACCGTAAAGCCCCGGGCTACGACAATGTTCCGAATGAATAACTAAAGTATGGGGGAATCGAGTTAACGAACCACTTGACGGAACTATTCAATGCAAACATCGGAAATACCAGGAGAATGGCACGAGAGTGTTACTATACCTATATTCAAAAAGGGAGAAAAAAGAACCCCGAAAACTACAGAGGAATTTCCCCCTTATCTACAGCGATGAAGCTAAGAGGTCTATTAAAAGCAAAATTAGAAGACCAAATAGAAATCAGGAATGAACAACAAGGATTCAGCAGGAACAGATCCACTACAGAAGCTATATTCTTCATAGAGCAAGTTAAAGAAGAAGCCATTGAATTCAACAACTGTGCATACACCTGCTTCATGGATTTGACGAAAGCGTTCGATAGAGTGAGGCTGAAATGTAATTAGAGTATTGAAACAACATCAAACACCACAGGAAATCATCGGGATAATACAGCAGCTGAACAAGAACAATACAACAAGAATACGGACAGGAGGCGAAACTTTTAAAGAAATACTAACGCCCGGAGGTATCAGACAGGGCGACAGCTGAGACGCAAGCTGTCACCCTGTCTGATGCTGTTGTTTAATTTGCCAATGGACAAGATAATAAAAGAGATAACAGAATTGGGGAAGGGATACAGACTGGTCATTAGACGCATAAGCGTGATATGTTATGCGGACGACACTACTCTTGTGGCCGAGAGGGAGGATGACTTACAAATAGAGCTATTTACCTTCTATAAAATAGCACGAAAACTCACTATGTCCATATCGGTTGAAAAGACAAAGTGCTTAGTTTTCGCTAAAGATCCTGTAAGATTTAAACTAACAGTCCAAAATAAACAAATAGAGCAAGTAATGCAAATCACATACTTACGAGTGAATATATCTATGCGCCAGAATCTGACGAATGACCTCACATACCAAATTAATAAAGCAGCCGCAATCTCTGGATATCTTCGTGATGTTGAGTGGAGGTTTATTCCATGAGAATATAAAGTAAAACTGGCATTTATAAAACATGTGTAAGACCAGTAATGACCTACGGCATCGAGGCCAGAGCAAACACTCACAGAACAAAAAGCAAGATGCGAGCATTCGAAATGAATACTCTACCGCCCAGAAGGTCTACAAGAGTTTTGCCTTTGTGCCTTTGCCTTTGTCATCGAGTCAAAAACGAGGATATTAGACAGATATGCGGAGTCCAGGACGTAGTGAGATGGGGAGGACACCGGTACTAACACATAAAGAGAATGGGCAAAAAATAGTCCGTATCGCGTTGGAAGGAAGGGAGGAAACAACACCGCCCAGAAAGGCCACCAAAGAGATGGAAGGACGGCTGTGTCTTGCTTGCTTACAGAACAGATCTACAAAACTTCTGAAAGAATAGGAAGAAGAAGAAGATATTTTCATAAGAATTGACGACATTATCAGATAATTGATTAGTAATAAAAAATTATATTAGTGGCCCAAGGTTGGCAAGAACATTCTTGGGCACAGGTACCGCAGCCACTGTTAAACGTATAAAGGATAACTTCAATGCAATATCATATTGCTGGGGTGATTGATCTAATTTAAAAATATAAACAGTCAAATCTAATTAATTTGATTAATCCAATTATCAACGGACATTTCAAAGTAATCTAGTAATAGTACCAGCCTTTGTTCCCGGCATTTATGTTTATCAAAATTCTCCGACTGTTATTTTATATTGTATGGTAATACTTTGTTGATACGCAAATTCCAAGTGGTATTAAAATAAATATTTAATTCCAATACAATCCTTCTGATACGTAAAAGCTTAACTTAATGACTTGTAAAAAAGACACACTCTGTAATTTATTTAAAACCGCAGATTACTAATAATCCCCACAAATTCAATGAACATACAATAAAAATATTATGAGTTACAGATAATCTCTAGTAAGTGAATTGTATTCGTATCTGACGATTTGAATTAGATAACATGTTTGTTCAAATATTCGAGATATATACTATTATTATGGGAAAATTAACATGTATAAAAGAAATCAAATATTAGCTCATGACATTCATGAAACAGCAGGAGTATTTGCAGGGATATATCCTACAATATAGTGCGTTCTCATTCAAACAATGAAATATATGTGTAAATATTTTTAAAAAAAAGCAACTTAACATCCAACATATCATTGTGCAATTATTCTTTAGATTCCGAGGCAACACACTTCCGTTTAATAAAGATTTATTAAAAGTAAAGAACGATATATTTTAGGTAACTTAGGTTTACCTTAAAAAAAATGCGTTGGGAAAAATAGCCCTATATTTTGAACGTTCGCTATTGGCTAATACTTGGCAAAATCACACACGACAAAAAGAAGCTGTCTGTGCATACAAAATTTATGCTGGCTGACATGAAATAATACTGATAGCTATATTTTTGTAATGCCAGTTGTCAAATTTCTTCGTTGCTTTTGGTTATTTCTTGTTTCTCGTTATATATTTGTTTGGCATATTACATTAAAAGTAGTTCTTATCAGAACACAACAATACAATTATACTTATCAACTACTATTCCAGGATTATTACGGCTATTGGGCAAGGTGGCGAAGAAGCAACGAGCACAGACTAATGGCTTATAATTTATATATACAGCGGAAAGGAGATAATTCTAAATTTGCGGCTATCAAGCTAACCTCCAAGGAGCTAGGACTTGATGAAGCAACCGTATGGAGCATTGTAGCGGAGTCTGCAGGAACTGTGCATTCACCTATCAAAAACCGCAAACGGACAACAACTTGCGAAGCTTTGGACGAAAATCAAAGTCTGCAATTCGAAAACTTGTACATTCGTTTTTCTTTAGGAAGCGCTAAATTATTAATTGTTAAATGTAGTATTCATTTTGTAACAAAATTATTTTATCATGCTTTTGTAGATCATTAATCCAGATGACTCCTTGCCAGAACTAAAACGGAAGACGCTGTTGAAAATTTTAAAGAAATTGGGCTTTAAATAGGAGAAGCCCAGTAGAAACAATATATTAATAGAACAGCAAGATATTGTTTGAGACCTTGCCACCTAAAAAACATCCGAAAGTTTCGTCCAGAGGACATAAAAATATATTATTTGTATGAGACTTGGGTTAACGCAAGCCACATCGAACAAAACGTAAGGAAAGATACAATAATTCTTTCGCCACGACAAGCTCTGAGGGGGTGATAACTGAATTAAAGAATCCATATGGAAAAGAAAGTAGAATTATAATACTGCATATTGGGAGTGATAATGGTTTTGTTGAAAATGGGTTGCTATATTTTCAATGCATAAAAGATTACCATGAAGAAAGGAATGGTAAAGTATTTATAGAGTGGATGAGAAATATTCTAGTTTTTGAGAACCAAATAATATTATTGTAATGGATAATGCACCATACCATTCTGTCAAAGCAGAAAAAATGCCAACGACTGCGAAGTATTCTTTAATTAATTAGCTTGTTTCAAAAGAAATTGTCTGCAATAACTCATACTTAAGTTTAACTTCTGGAACTTGCTAATTGCTATCCAAAAAACAATCCGATAGCCTATGCAATCCATAAGATGGTAGTAGAATCTAGTCGTACAATTTTAAGGTTGCCACCATATCATTGCAATTTAAATCCGATACAACTAGTATGGGCCCAATTGAAAGTATATCCAGCTGGAAAACTTTTAAATTACCAGAATGAAAAGAATTATTAGTTGAATGACCCCAACTCGTAACTGTTCAAGAATGGACAAATTGCATCAAACACCCCATTTCCGAAGAGAGTAAGATGTATGACCTGTATAACATCGTAAAAGATATGATGGAAGAATTTATTATTAACGCTAACACTGGATCGTCATCGGAAATGTCCTTTTTAAATGATGCTTTCAAAATAAAAATAGATATTTGTAGTCATTTGTACATCGTTCTATAATTGTGATAATTGTAGCTATTAAAGAAAAAAGAACTATTAAAGTATGTCATAGAAGTTTATTTTATTCCGAAGTATGTTTGAATACGTGATTTATAATAAAATATAGAATAAGTATATCTAAAATAAAATTATTTCGATTTGATATACGAGCGATTTGGTATAAAGCCATTTGTTTGCTCGTGCTTGTATTGTTATATAGCTAACAATAAGTGGTGATTATATAATTTTTAGATTGATTAATCACCTATACCTTTCTTAACCAAATTATGATTGCGCATGGGACGGTAGACAGCAACCTACTAGACTTTAATGATATTTTGATTGAAAATACGATTAAAGGTTGGCAGATACTGGCCAAATCTCGCTTCAAGGGTAAAAAAATTCTTCAAATTAAATTTCAAAAGAGAACTTACCAGTGCCATTTTTTTATTATAAACACATTTATTTTTGTTAGCTCTATGGTTAAATATGCCAAATTGGAAGAACCATAAATTGTGTATTATGTAGACTCATTCTAGTAACTGCGTCACGCGCACTTAACAAACCTTAAAAACACTCCCAACCGCATTAACATATACAAACTAAACGTATTCCGTAAACGAAGTTTCCATCCTCAGCACCAACGTTAAACATATGAGTTATTGTAAACTGTACTACAACAGACTGTAACAGTAAATATAGATTAACTAGGACTCTGCAAGATTTGCCATATACATATGTACACAATACATACATTTAACAGCTATTAAAAAGCACTCGAGCACTGTTATTCAAGTGGTGTTCTGTGTGGTGCAAATCCCGCAGAATACTGCGTGCAACATTATTTTCCTTCAGAGATTCTGTTGAGGATGACAACTTAGTTACCGGAACACGTATCTATACTTGGCGCGGCGAACAGATGCAGTGCAGTATACCCATTGCAGACACTACATCTGTTCGCCGCATCAAGTATACAGTTCTTCACTCGTCAAGATGGTAAGTGTATTTTTATTTTTACCGCATAGATATATACAGACTATACTCGTATTTCGGCAACGAAGCTGCCATCTTCAGCAGTAACGCATCGCGTTTTCCCGGCCACGGCTCGACTCAAACTATAAACATGAATACCTGTCAAATTCTGAGGTAATAATAGACTTATGGCACTTGCCACGTTACAGTTCAAATGTACTGAAGAGGCTAACAAACCACACCCTGGCTTTCCCCAATGGCCTCATACGTTATTCACGGAGACTATTATTATTATAGCGTTTAATTAAGTAATTCAGTTACATTAGATAATCGCCGAGGTCGAACGTATTTTCTATGTGCTACACATTGGTAGAGAATACGTATATATTATTCAAAATATATACGTTTTTGCGGCGGACATTTCGCCAAAGATGAAACTTTTAGTAACTACCGCTTATTTAATTTAGTTTCTGAAATAAAATAGAAAATAGGATACGGTGGCTTAAAATAGTAAAAATAAAAAATACCCTTACCACCTCGATGAGTGAAGAACTCCTGGTTACGTATTTTGGCAACTAAGTTGCCATCCTCAGCAGAATCTACGAAGATAATGTTGGACGTCGCACTCTGGGAGATTTCCACCACACAGAACACCACTTGAGTAACACTGCTAACAGTGTTATTCAAGTGCTGAAATACGTATCCAGGAGTTCTTCATTCATCGAGGTGGTAAGGGTATTTTTTATTTTTATTAGTTTCTGAAACTAAAAAAAACTCTTATTAAATACAAAGTGTTTCCTGAGTTACCGAAAACCGCTTCCTCTGTACACCTTGGAGTGAAATGAATATTTTATCGATGCTTATATAATATACAGCGGAGCATATGGTCTATTTATTGATGAAAAAAATTAATTAAACCTAGTGCTTCTGATTAGTTTTACTACTATGGAAGCTTTTTCAATTATAAATGTAATCGGTAAATTCCAAAAAAAAATCCGCTATTCTTAACGACTTGCAAATTGTAAAGCTCGCTGGTGTATAATCTGTATTACCCTGGTTATGAACGCTTGGTAATTTTGGTTATTTATTTACATGCCGGTGGCACAACTAAAGGCGAAAAACTATACTAATTTATCAGCTAACATTACGCATACTTGAATATATAAAATAACTTACTTGGTTGCCAAAAACTCCAATACTACATGCTGAAGACACTTGTTCCGGTCCAAACCAAACCGCTGCTAATCGTGCAGGGACTGACAGAATGCAGGCTTGAGACAGGGCTACTACACTTTGGCCAAGGAATGTAACCCAAAATAAATTAGGATCAACAGATCCAACTTTAATCCACGAACCAACACATGTTCCAATTGAGCCTAATAATACTGTTACTCGTAAACCCTAGAAATAAGTATAACCATATTTTAATAATAATAAAACATTAATGGGTTAACATTTAGATGGCATTGGTAAAACATGCATAATTTTAATAATTTGGGGATTATAAATATTATCAATATTGTTTTTTCTTAATGTGGAAGCATAAAAGGGTTATAAGTCATTTTGACTTGGCTTGACCATGGGTTCTTATTGTGTATATCGTGTATGTAAAGTGTTCTATGGCTTTCCTACAGACGACACTAAAACCTCAATTAGCCCTGCAGTCGCTGCGGATGCCTCGAATAAGCGCGCAAAGTTACCGAAGTTTTAGCCATTGTTTGAATTGGTTTCCTTTGTATGGCATGGCGCGTTGTTCTTACTTCGTTGTCCTGTAAATTGTAGAAAAAACACTCAAATATTTTACATCAATTTGCATTAAATTATTTGTTATATTTGTATATGTACAATAATGTAGAAAGTTCGGTAATTTTCCGCGCTTATTTGACGCATACGCAGCGACCACAGTGTTAATTCAGGTTTTAGTGCCGTCTCTTTGCTACTGCCCTTCTGTAAGGAAAGAAGCAGTTGGCTTCATTCGTCGTTTTCGTCACACTGAAGAGTACTGTGAGGGGTACCGACTATACTCGGAAGCGAACTCGATCACAAACCGTCAACGTCTAGGAGCGCCTTACCACTGCCTTATTCCAGCCACACATATTCGGGACGAGCACGAATCGTGTGCGACACAAGTTCCATACGGGGCGCGTACCGCACTCGTATCGTGGGCCTCGAAGCCACACTGTAAGGGACACGTACGTATGTAGGTACATACCACACATGTGCTAAATTCCTCAGTTTGCTCGTGTTTTTATTTGTATTGATGGATGTACATCTCTCTTCTCAATGGATCTTTTGTAAAAAAGTCTAAACTCCGCTTTGTACCTGTATGCATAAAGGAATTCTCTTAGAACGATTTTTGGCTTATTTTTATATTAACACGTGTGGATGATTCATCAATGATAGAAGATGCATTTTAATTTTTATTTACAAGAGCTGTGACAATATACATGCTCCAATAATGCGCATAATCGCAACTATGTTGCACGAGTTCAAAACTCGCATGACAAGAAGTAAGTGACCCGTTACGGTTGACGAGATCCCTACCCACCCCGTGCTCGTGTCGCACTCGCGACGGACATGTGTGGCCTATCGCATTTATATTTATTTTGTTATTACTTCGGAACAGACGTGAAGTGCTAGTCCCGATTATTTGTGGCCAGAGCCTTAATGTCATATTTGTAAAACTCTTATGTATTATGCCAATGTAATTGTAAATAACAGATATTTTTGATACAATAATATATACATACTTTGTACATCTGGTATAGAAACCGATGATTTAAATGGCGTTAAATACCTACTAATTTGTCCAGAAGAAAACTAGCGGGGAACACAGTGGGAATATATAACACCATATAGATCATAGATGTCCAGTCGACGGCAATTGATGAAACGCCATAAAACTCCGTAATAATATTTGCGATGATCGAATATTGAATCCATTGCATCGCATTTGATGCAGAATATATCACAAATATACCTAGGACCAACCATCTTCTTTTGTACACTTTAAGGGGACTGTCCTTTTCAGCTTCTTTCGGCCTATTTTCTACGGCTTCTGGTGCTTTGGGTATCATCAGTGCAACTACTTCCACTAAAAGAAACCAACTAATTTTAAAAACATTTATTGAATGTAAGACTTAGTACATAAAAAATAAAATGATAGCACCGTTTAACAGCGAAGCAACGGTACTTGAAGGAAAAAAAAGTTATTACGAAGAAGGTCTTTAGTTTGTAATAGTACATCACCGGCTTGTGGGTGATTTTTACACCTCGTATAGGTAGGCCTCAGAAAATATTTTCTATTCAGAAATATTATCAAATATGCCTAGTAAAACGTAAAACAAATAATCACCTTTTAGTGACTGCCTATTAATAAATATCTATTGAACACACTATAATATTCCCCAAACACGTATTCCGAATGAATGAATTTATTGTGAGCTGAGAGGTAATCCAGTATATTGCGCTTAATGCACTGCCCCACAGTCCTTGCAATCTTTACTAACCAAATATCGTTATTGTTCGTAAATCCGCATACAAAACTTTATTAAACTTTGTATGTATCATTTGTATACTTGTCCCATTCCGCAACAACCTAAATAATGATTTAATTATCAATAAATAAGAAAATGTATTAAATGTAGTCAAATAATATTTCTAACTCAAATATCCATAGACGCATATATAACTTATTGTTGCTAGAAATTAAATTTAGTAGGGTAAATTCGGGTGAGATGGTCAACCGGAAGAGATGACCAACGGCCAAAACTTCATTAAAGCGTTGTTTGATGGCGCTGTGTGTCTTCTCCGGCGATAAACATTTATATCTGAACACGGCCGGCGTGCTTTTCTCTGAGTCCAGGTAACAAGATCATCTAGTTATCAAATTTCAAAATAGTTGCATACTACGTGCTACTGTGAATGTGGTAGTGGAAATTAACTGCTGGTTTCTACAGATTAGGTAGGTACAGTGCTTATTAAGAAATCCTAAGCTTTAGGAACAGTTGAAAGTTTACAGCGCGTTTTGCTTAACACGTTGACGATCTCTCCCTACCATTCGGAAAAGATGGCTACCAAACTATAGAGACAAGTGTCCACTTATTGTTTACCTTTATTTTTTTACAGTTTGACTGAATTTCCAATTAATTGCTGAAAAATGCCTACAGACTGTAAAACAGAACCCGAATCGTGGAAATTATGCCGAAGAAAATCTGAGGTTAACAATTGAAGCTGTCAAAAATGGTTCTTCTGTAAACGACGCCTCAAAAAATTATGGCTTCCTAAAAAAACTCTTGAAAGAAAATTAAAGAATAATGTGTCAACGACTTATAAAATAGGACCGGACAGCATGTTGGGGCAGGTCAATGAAAATAAGTTGGTTGTGCTTATAAAAAAGGCACAAAAATCCGGTTTTCCTATGATCAAAACAAGAACAAAATATGTCAAAGATAGCGAACGATAAACAGGTTGAGAAAATTATTCAAGATAACGTTGAGTTGTTTGACAAATCTGTAGACAAAATCAAATATTACAAGGTCAAACTTCATATTAACGAAAACGCGAAGCCTATCCATATCGCAGCACGACCAGTTAAATTTGGAATCCAAAAAGAAAA
>JARFOC010000723.1:558190-568372 GCA_031763485.1 Osmoderma eremita | reverse complement strand
CTGGATTGAGGCACGAACTCATCAAACAGGTCGGATTTAACCATTTATTTGTCAATTGGCACACATCGTGGAATTTCCTTAAATATATATATATATACATTTTACAGGTACTGGTGGTGGTCCCCATGCTACCGTGGACTTGGATTGCGTGATGGAGGCGGTACTAAAAGTAATGAATTTAAAGACAGTTGTTGGCCTACGTAATGAAACCGACAGTGACAACCAAAATGTATACCATGAAATACTTGCTATTATTACTGACATGCACTCTTTCATGCGTTTGTCTACAGTGGTGAAGAAAGTACTGAGACAAGTACTATTTTCCAAACCAATACCGAAATCAATGAATTCAATATTACAAAAGAAAATATTGAAGATGTAAGTATAGTATTCAAAAATATTGTAATACATATGTTTCATTTATAATATATACATAGTTGGTCATACTCGATTATCCGGTTGATGTGGTGATGGCTTCTGAGGATGAAAAAGATTGTATTGAAGCTGAGAAAACTGCTACGATAACTGAGGTAAGTTCCTTTTACATACACAGCTATTTTGTTATTGATTTATTCTTTCTTCCAGTCTGCAGCATCTCCAACCACAAGCAATTGGAGCAAATATGTTCACAGGAAGCTGCAAGAAAAAAAGAATCCAAAGCTGGGTCATCAAAGTCATAAACCACTCCAAACGGCCAAGGAAACGTATTACAAACGTAAGTTGGAGTTGGTGGAGAACAGTTATAGTAACGAGGAAAGGGAACACCACAAGAAAATGGAACTACTAGATTTGGAAATACAAATAAAAAAGAAGCAGTTGGCACAAATGCCATAATTAATTGTTATTTATGATTATCACTTTTTCAATATACCATACCTACAAGTTTTAATAAAAATTCCTATGTCAAATGGTATTTTTTATTTAGATAAAAAATTAATTATAAGCATTTACAACCTAGCAAAATGTTCACGAATAATTAATTGACGGTATTGTCTTGCATTGTTAACATGATTTTCATTGTCGACAACTTCTTCTTCCTGAACTTCAACTGCATCTTCTACTTCGTCATCCGGTTGTAGATCCTTCATGTTGATGGCAATGTTATGCAAAACTGCGGTTGCAACTATTACATCTATCACTGAGTCCAAGTTCAGCCACATTCCAAACCGCAAAATCGGAAAGCTTAGTTTCCAAACACCATATTGTCTTTCGACAACATTCCCCGTTCTTATAATAGATTCATTATATAAATTTTCAGCTGCAGTTCTGGTTTCCTGCAGCTTGGTCATCAGATATGGTTGTAAAGTATACCCACTATCACCCAATAAAATAAATTTATCATAACTGCCATTTTCAAAATTTTGTTTTAAAGTGCTATTGTTGAAAATGGTTTGATCGTGTGTCGCACCAGGCCATCTAGCAACAATATCACGTATTTTCAGGGACGCATCACTCACACTTTGGACGTTTAATGCGAAAAACCCTTTCCGTGACCTGAAAATTTCAGCGTCTTCACCACCAGGAGAATCTATTTTAATCAGAGTACAGTCTATCGCTCCAATCACACGAGGAAAACTTGCTATATTATAAAATTGTTCTGCACTTTCTTCCATTTCTCTGTTGTTAGCATACATTTTAATATATCGTACTCTCAATGAGGCGATGGCTTTTGAGACCCGTCTTATTATTCTACAGGCTGATGCTTTGGATGCACCCATAAAATCGGAGACAGCTATTTGCATATTACCTGATACATAGAATCTCAATGTCAGCAACAGTTGCTGTAAAGGTTGTATGCATCCACCCCTGCATAGAAATTGCGTTAATTTAAGTTTGATACTCAATATAAAAACCTACCTGTTTGTATTCAGTTTTATTATAGCCTCAATTTCTTGTAATATCATGTGAACAGTTTCTTTCGACAAACGAAAACGATCAAAAAATTGGTTGTCATCAAACCTATCCATACAATTTGTTCTTTCTCTGTATATCTTTTTTCTTCGTACAACACGAACTTCGTTATCTGATGAACTAGAGGTTGAATCGGATATGTAGAATTTTATTATAAAATTGGTATTAAAAAAAACAGAAACTCAAATAACCCCCGACACTCCGTTTATGCGAGTATTTGAGGTCAAGTTAACTAGACATTAGTTCATAATTGGCCGTTCGCGCGTCATTAAAATATAACGATCGTTAAGTCCTAATTGGGAATTACGAAACATTATGAAATCCAAATTTCTGTTTTAATGGAGGGTTAAATTTAATGCTCCGTTTAACAACATTATGAAACCGGCCGTTGGATACAAGGATGAGCTGTTAAACAATTTGTTTAATTGCAATGAGCTTGCAGTGCGATACATGCTGTTTTGTAAGGAGGTCAGCGAACCATAACATACGGATACTTTTAACGGATGACGACAATAATGCAAATAATTACCTGTTTTTTTTTCTTCATGTGAAAGGCCTATATAAAAATCGCTCAGCTTCTCATGATTGTTAGTGAATCTTGTGATCAATACGTGCTACAATTCGATAACTGTTATTGTCACACATGTTGGATAATATGTTGCGTGCGTATGAAGATGACATTCAACGCGAGTATCGTCTAATAAATGAAGTTTGTTATTATGAAAACAGATATTATTATGTATCGTGCGGGTTTAGTGCAGCAAGCGGGTTTCTTCCTGTAGTAAAAGTAGCGAACGGAGGAGTTTTACGAAAACAAAATGGTATAAATTTCTGGAAAGTGAGTGGACGAATATTAAGAGACATATTAGTGTACAACCTCGATTGTCTGAACGTGAAGAGATAATAATGGGCTTTATACGTGGAACATATGTGAGTGATGAACGAAATCGAGCTGTGGTCACAATACAACGTGGAGATTCGAAAATTATCATGAATAGAAGTTGTCTAAGGAAATTGGAGTGTTTGCTGGAGGTGGTTAAGAATAGATTAGAGATTAGATATGATGAATTTCCCTGAATATTACAATTTAGTGTTATCGACATGTATTAATAACCATGATAGTAGTAAGGAAACTACGGAATCGTACATTCGTGATTGGCTACTATCTTCCGTTAATAATAAGTGTTATGTGGAATACGTGGACATCTTACTAGAAATATTAACGCAGGCAGCGGACAAACTCAGACGTGACATTGGTTCGCTACTAGTAAGGTCGTAATGGATATTGTTGAAAAGGTCGGCTTGGTGTTGCTTAAACTGGATAACGGGCAGCTGTTGGGAGCTGAAGATATAAACTACATTTCATTATACGTATTGAAAGTAAAAGTAATGCCAGCTCAATTGGAACGATTATTTTGTTTATTACCTGACGATAAGCAAAAGAAATTGTTACGGTACCTACCCTGTCATGAACACTACAACCGAGAAGATCAAAGAGTTCACTTCGATGGACCACCTCCTCCAAGATATATGTGTTTTTCATGTTGTAAATAATTGTACACGCTGCACGAAGGATTCGGAAATCAAATATGTATATTTATTTGTATAAATAAAATAATAATTTACAAAACATTGTTTTTGTCCATCCAACTATTATGAATTTTCCAATGCGAAGAATGCTCTTAAAGGGTGTAAAAACATTAACTTAAAGGAAGGTGCGAAGCGTAATATCCATTAGCATTTTTAAATATTGCGCTAAACTTTAGGTTGGTAACAGCCTAGCGGTAAAAACATATAACTAAGATAGATATCTAATGTGGATAAATAATGAAATGTGAAACGCGTTAATAAAAATAAACGGTGCTACCTCTCGAAGTTTCGTTCATTAGACATAACATCAAACATTACACGAAGCTGTCTCTAGATGCTACTAGAGCTGCTATCAAAAGTGCTGATGGTAAGAAAAACATACGAATCCCACGAATCATACCTTTACCGAAACAAGACGGTTTTCTACCATTCCTTATTCCGTTATTTGCTAGATTGAGCGCATTGAGAGGTCTAGCTGGCGGGGCTGCCGGTATAGTACAAGCAGTCAATAAAGCGAAGGCTGCACAAAAAGGTCTGGAGGAATTTCAGAGACATAATTAAACAATGGAAGAAAGGTGATGGTTTATATTTGACACCTTACCGTAGGGGAATGGAATTATATTTACGTAGTAAGAGAAAAAAACATTAGATCGACTGCCACGCAGAGCACTTACAAACGTCGATATTTGTAAATTTGGGGAGAAGTATTTGCCCAATTTTTGTGAGGAATAAGCTACCGCTGACTCTGAAACCTACTGAGTGCGCAGTCGTTAATTTGGATTCTTTAACAAGATTGGGTACACACTGGACGGCATATTATAAGCTGGGAGCTACAGTTGACTACTTGGACTCCTTTGGAAATTTGAAAGGAATTAGTCACTTATTTCCGTGAATGTCGTATTCTGTACAATTATACCGTATATCAGAACTATGATGAATATAATTGTGTACATGTCTTAAATTTTTTTATCATAAATGTTTCATGTAATGAAAAGTATCAGTCATGTCGCATACATTCACATTGACAAGTACGAGCAACGTACTTGCAGCAACCTATCATCCACCCATTGAGTTGGATTCTGGGTAGCAATACGCACTAGGATTAATAGGTTTGCATACATATAACACCATACCTAACATTTATGATGGCCAAAATAAATTTTATTATAATAATGTTTTAACTATACCAACGGGCGCCTATGAAGTGACCCATATTGAAACATTTTTCCAAGAATCTCTGATTGCTGATGGAATGAAGGATAAAGATGCTTTGATCTCTGTGAAATCTAACGATAACACGCTTAAATGTGAAATTACCAGTAAATTCACTATCGATTTTACGAAGAATGATTCAATTGGCGAAATGTTAGGATTTAGTAAAAAATACTACAGCAATGTGAAGCACGAGTGAGATATTCCGATACGGATTATTAAAGTAATAACTATACGAGTAGAGTGCAATATTACAACAGCTTCCTCTTACGACGGACATTTATCTCACACTCTGTACGAATTCGCTCCGTCAGTTGAACCGGGATACAGTATCAATATTGAACCAAGAAACATTCTCTACTTACCAATCAATAACCAATCATCAATAGATAATATCACTTTGACACTGGTGGACCAAGACGGTGATTCTCTCGATTTTCGTGGTGAAAAAAACTGGAGCTGAAGAAATATGGGTCTGAATTTTAATCGACAATATAAAGCATCTTCTTCCACTTCAAATTTTATCAGTCCCAATGAGATAGTGCATCAGTTAACACATGAAAATATCGTGTTTTTACAATCTCTAGGATTTCACGTGAACAGTAGTAGTTATGGAAAAGCTGAACATATTCGAAGGATTGCATTTCGAAGAAGCAATAACGAATGAAGAGTACCACACTTATTATCCCAGAGTGAGCAATTTTAAATCGAATGATGAAATACGCATATCTGTCCAGCATCAGGATATATACATTCACCCCAGCGAAAGTTTTATTTACATTGAAGGAACATTTGAACCCAATACGACAGATACTGGTACCTGTAAACTAACCAATAATGCTTACGCTTTCTTTTTCGATCAGATACGTTGTGAAATTAATGGGGTCAAAGTGATTAAATGTGTAAACCTGGTAGCACTAGCACCATAAAAGCTTACCTATCGTACAACGATAGTGAAAGTAAGTCACTAGAGATTGCTGGATGGTGTCCAGGCAACAAAACACAACCTACTCTATCTGTTTCTGCCAAAAAATTTAACGCCTGCATACCGTTAAAGTTTCTGTTGGGATTTGCAGAAGATTACCGAAAAATAATTATAAACGCCAGTCAGGAACTCATCTTACTCCGTAGTGGAAATGATTTAAATTGTTACAAAAACTCCGAGAAGGATGGTACAAGGACTGCATCATTTGACCTTCAGAAAGTGAAATGGCACATTCCTCACATAGCTGTAAATGATGAAATTCCACTAAAACTTCTGAAAACGTTAAATAGTAACAAGCCCATCTACCTCCCCTTTAGAAAATGGGAGTTGTATGAATTATCTTCATTACGAAAGACGAAAACAGACATATGGCCCGTAAAAACCAGTACAAATTTGAAAAAACCACTGCATGTCATCGTGGCTTTTCATACAGATAGAAAGGTTAACTTAAAATCCGATGCTTCTAACTTCGGTCATACATCGATTACTAATATAAAACATCACCTAAATGCTGATTAGGTTATGAAAAATTCAAGGAATGTGCGTTGTATGTAATAGATTGTGCAAGACAGAAAGAGGTAGTTAAGACATCCATCGTTGATATAATCGTCAGTTTCAATGAAAACAATGTGGCGTATTGTTAATTCTTCACAACGTCATAGAATATACACCTTTGTCAGGTACTGTGAAGAAATTATATAATGGCGTTAGTGATAGACGTGCAAGGTTTTACGATAAATAAAGAGTTTGTGGTAAAAGAACTTGCACTAAGTGACGGAAGAATGCTAAATAACTTTGTATTTAAACCTAATATTCCATTCGTTGAACTCTCTGGGAGAGATAAGATAAGGTTAGAAAGAAATCATCATAGTCTAAGTTATGACGATGGATATGTGGATCTAGAGGAACTACCTCAGACATTACAACGGTTCACAACAAATTCTCGATCAATATATGTGAAAGAATAAACACACTGTTCGGATTACTCCTACCGCACAAAGTATTGAAAAATTCGGGACGACACGTGTTTCGGGAATACGTGGATTCCCATTATCAAGTCGAATAGCCGAATTCGACGTTAATACATTATGTCCGAAATAGTAAATTAAACTATCCGTGTCAGTGTATAAAAGATCATGTGTATGCATTAATTTTGCAAAGTATTCATAATGGTATTTATATATGAAAGTTTTACTAATGTCAAGAACTGATAAACCTACATAGATCGGTTTATTAAATTTTATTTCTTTGTTTAATTCAGTTGCGATTAAATTTTCGTTAAATAGTGTACAAGAACTAATGCTAGGATTGGATATTAAAGATTTCGCACCTCCTCGTCCTTCCCACTTTGTTACTAATCTGATAAATAGGTGATTTCGAACATCTAAAGTTTTTCCGAAAACAGCATTATTTTTTAGTTTGTATAAATTCTTTTCGGATGGTTCGGCCGCCATGGTACGTAAATTATTATTTAATTCTATATAAGGTTTTAACCAATCAGATTGTTTAAATTTTAAAGCTCTGTGTATTCTGTCAAGTTTTAAACCGTATTGCAATGCTTGTGTTAATGTAGTGTAGTGAAGAATGTATTTTTCTTTGTCATACAAGGTAGTCATTAATTTATTTTCTTTTGAATTTGGAGCTGTGAAATGTTGTGGTAATAGAGGAAAATCTTTATGTTTATTATGCAAGTGCGGCGGATATAGAACTGTCACCTCCAAAATATAACCGTAATTATCTATTTCAATCCAAATTCACGCGATGCAAAATGAAGTTTTCAACGTTTTCCAAGTCAATATCTCACTGAAATTCTATAAGGTAGAGGATGTGACAAAGCGGTTGCATACATGTTATTCATATCAAAATACATAATATACGATCCATATTTTCTGTTATAATAGTCTGGAATATATTTATTATTAGCTTTAGCATATCTTTTTGAGATCTGTACAAGACCCCCTCTCAAACCTTTTTCACAAAACAAAATCATGTCAATATCTGTCAAAAGTTCTAGTTCAATATTAGTCACCTTCAACATTGCATCCCAAGAAAAGCCGGGGCAGGTGAAATAATTCCTAGGATGTAAACCATATAAGGTGGGGCAGAGGAACTTGCTTATTTCAGTTGGCAGTCCTGCAGCGACGGCTGCTGTTACGAGGGTGGGGGTAAGGTCATCCGAGAGGGCGTGGCTTAAAGTTTATATCCTATTCGGTTCAGTTGCCATACTTGAGTGAACGAAGATGCAACGCGCATTCGCAGTTGAGGCGTACTTTTCTAATGGTCATTTCATCATCGCTACGCAACGTGCATTCCGTGCCCGTTTCAATATTGCGCCCCGTGGCCGTGTTCCTGGCCGGGAGTCAATTGTTTTATGGGTAAAAAATTTCGGAGAAACTGGTGATGTGAAGAAGAAAAAACCTGGACTTCCACGAACAGTGAGACCACCTCAAAACGTTGACATGATAAGGCGTTCTGTTTCGCAATCTCCTAAGCGTTCCGCACGTAAACATGCAGCTGCTGTTGGAATGTCTGCTCGTTCAATCAGACGAATCCTTCATGAGGAACTGAAATTCCATCCCTACAAATTGGCAGTGGTACACGATCTCAACCCTCGTGATTTTGCTGCTCGAGAAAATGCATGTGAGGCGCTACTCGACAATCCTCAGGACGCCATAGTTTTCTTCACTGATGAGGCTCACTACCATCTTTCGGGATGTGTCAACAAGCAGAACATGCGTTATTGGAGCCCACACAACCCCAGACAACTTCATCATCGTCCCTTACACTTGGAACGTGTTACTGTTTGGTGTGCGATATCGCGGGTTGGAATAATTGGTCCATGGTTTTTTGAAGAGAACAACCAGACAGTCACTGTGACTTCAGACCGATATGTCAATATGGAGGAACAAGGGTGGTTCCAACAGGACGGCGCCACGGCACACACCGCACGGGTGTCAATGTTTTGAGGCAACACTTTCCAGGGCGGCTCATCTCCTCGAGAGGCGATCTGCATTGGCCGGCGTGGTCCCCTGCGATTACTTTCCGTGGGGTTATCTCAAGTCATTGGTCTACAACGATCGTCCTGGGACTCTCATTGAATTGAAGAACAACATTCGTCACGCTGTTGCCAACATACCCGTGGATATGCTGCAGAGAGTTCACAATAACTTTCAAAATCGACTGAGACAGTGCATTCAAAATAATGGACGCTATTTACCTGGCATAATTGTTAAAACTAAGTAAACATAAATTTCCAATGCTATTCTCTATGTTGTTTTAAGAATAAAATTTGTCCTCTCAAAGTCGATCTAGGGGCCACCTATGAGCTAGAATTCGTAGTTCGAGATGTAGTTTAAATTAAGCAGGGCTCTAAACCACTCGAGGAAAGAATATATTCTGTCCTTTTCTTGTGTAAATACAACTATACACAAGTGCAAGGGCGGTAAACTCAATTAATGCTGCTAATACTGTAGAATACTTAACTCTGTGTTAACAGTGCAATTTTGATGTTTTTATAACAGAATATCTGGAAATAAGTGTGTATATAGAGGATGTGGTAATTCAAAACGTAACTCAGTTGACGTTGTTTTGCATCGTTTTCCGTTAACTTAGAAGGAAAAACTCAAAAAAATGGATCGAAAATTGCGGTATCACTTATTTTATTTTTCTATCAAATCACTAAATAAGTTTTTTTCTTATGTCTACATATTATTTTGGGCAAGCAAAGGACGGTGAAAATTTAACTTACAAGAAAGGTCGCTCACAAGCTCTGTCTTAAATAATTAGCATTTCATTAGAACAATTTTATTTTTATTTACCCAGCCATTGCTTTTTTTGGAATTAGGATTATTTTTCTGTATTTGTCATACAAATAATGTGTAATTAAACGTATTGAGCTTTTGTTATTAGTACGTTTGCAACTGTACCACAGCATTAAATAATTGAGTAAGCAAAATTTAGAAAATATAATAGACACGAAATTTAAAAAAACTTCAACTTACTATTCAGAACAATTATTGGATTTTAACATGTATATATTCATCAAAGATGACAGAGCATTGTTAATCTTCTTGGGAGCCACAATGAAACAATCACACTCGTTTATATTTATAGCCCAATAAGCCAAACGACCAGTGGAAATGTTTCGGTTTTCTTTGAATTCCATATTGCTATATAAACATTTATACCTGATGTTTGTAAATAATGGCCGGTTTTTCAGTACTGGTTTAAACTCAAATTTGAGTTCAAGTTCAGCGTTCAAACCGTATTTCAGTCCTAGTTGAACGTTGGGCCGAACAAATAATTTGGTTCAACTTGAGCCGAGCTATGAACTAAGCTTAAACTTTAGTATCCCGCTCAAATTGAATATAACCTTAAAATAAGTGTTTGTATCAATTGATGTCAATACGATATTAAGAGAAAAATGATGGATTTACTGGAATCTTCTGAAGATGAAGACTTTATTAATTATATTGAACATCTTG
>JARFOC010000723.1:527856-548275 GCA_031763485.1 Osmoderma eremita | reverse complement strand
GGTACAACGCAATTTATTCGTTGAACTGAAGTTCACGCTGAACTAGCGGTGAACTTGGTTGGTACAACCGGCCCTTATTCTTTAGAATTTTGATGTGTGCGATTCAATTTATGGGCATTACTGAATGCACTTTTGTTATTTTTTTTTATTTCAACCATTGCTTTTGAAACTTTCCCAATTTTAAAATACCTTTGATGGTCTCGATATTCAGTATTGCTTTTAGTTTTTTTTTAAATTAAAATGTGGAGCTACTTCTTGTATATTCGCACCATTTATATCTTTACACAAATCATCAAAATACATCCCGACAAAACAACTTCCACATCCCCTCCACACCGTCTTCTTGTCCTTCGATCCTACCTTTTCCCCACCACCTTTTCTCGAATAGAGAGATATCCGAGCGTATCGCCTCCCATCTAGCGGTGAAATACGGAACCGTAGCCCCATTTTCTACGTATTAACGTAGATCGTTGTGTCTTATCTGTCGCGTAAGTTTCAGTCTGCCGTTATCGAATTTCAACGATTAAAATTCACGTTTCTAATTTCGCACTTTACAGGCAGAGCGGCAACGTCGCCCCTTCGACTAATCTAGCGGGGGGTAGCACCGTCGAGACGATCAATAACGGTGGCGGAGGTTCGGAAAGCGAGAGCGAAACCAGCCAGAGGTCCAGCACCGGGAGGGACTTCGAAATGGTGGACCAAGACGATTTGGACGAGTCCTAACATCCCAATCTCGTAACCATATAACGTGTATTTGTGTCGTGAATTATGTTTTTTAATAATTTAATTTCCGGTAATAATAAAAAAAATTGAGATCTAGTAATACGAAAATGATATATTACGATTTATTTAATATAAGCGGATGAGTAAATTATAGGAGATTTGAATAAAAGTAGGAAAATACAAAGCCGGCTGCAATTTCCAAAAAATCACTACTCAGCTACAAATGTAGCCAACTTAAATAATATCATCAGTTGGTGATATTGTTTTTTGTATGTTTGCGAATCTGGATCTGCAGTTTTGAATTCTAGAAAGAAACTGCGCGGCGTCGGACTATTTTTGTTTATATTAAGGTGAGAATTTATTGCAGTATATGTATTTAATTTATATACAAATAAACAATTTAACCAGTCAATAACCGACGAAAGATAAATGACACGTAAACTGACAGGTTACGTCAATATTGCAAACGTCAAAATTGTAAAAAAAAAACTTAAAAAAATAAAATTACTAAATTGATTTAGACATGAATTTTCGCCGGGCCTGTATATAATATAATTGTTTAAAATGAAAAGTTGAAATTCTTTTAATTTTATTTCTCTTTTTTGTTAAACTGAAATACTAACCTAAAACGAGGGCACAGACGGATAAAAATTTATTTTGTTTTTTCCCTTCTGTTTTGTAATCTGCACAAAGCAAACGATTATATAAATTTGTCTTCCTCGAAGGACGAGAAAATTATGTTTCTATGTTTATTTATAATAAATATATAATGTGTGTATATATACGAAAGAGTTGAAACGAAAAATGAGTATTTTAATGTTATTGTAATATTATTTAGAAAGTTTTACTTTTTTTTACGAGAGAAACAATCTTTTTACTAATATTATTATACCTATTATAGTTAAGTTTTGGGTTAGAGATAGTATTCTTTTTTTAATTTATATGCTATTTATATTTATAAGGAATCCAATGTTTATTGAAGAAGAAATATAAAGATTAAAAAATTGATTATTTCGTTCAATCATTGGGAGTTGGAGATCATTGGATAAATTATATGCGATGTCTATAAATTGGCGCAAAAGTTGAGTTACTCCTTGTTAAATTCTGAATCAGAAATCTGAACATGAAAAGATTGTACCACGCTTCACACGTCCTCGGAGGTGTTAGAAGTCCTACAAATAAGCTTTATTGTTCGATATTTATTGCTAAAGATAGCTGCAACTTGGAATAAAGAAGATTCTTTATTACTATATTCTCGGAGATGTTTTATTTTTGACTTCAAAGTTTGTTTTTAACATTTCATTTACATAAAAATTTTAATTGACCACTCTTGTAAATCTAAATTGCACTACTTTATATATTAGAGCAATGCTAAAGTGCGTTAATAGTTGTTTTTAAATCGTGATTATACTACCAACTTAGAAATAAAACTTATATGGTATAATTTTGAAAAGCCCTATAAAATAGCGGCTGTGGTGCAAATTCAAACTAATTCTTTTCCGGTTTCCTAATTCTAATATAGATGGCGCTAAATAAACGTCACCTATTCTATATTTAAATAACAAGATAATTATTTCGGGACACGTCAATCCTTACAGAGGAAATACACAATAGTAATAAAAATAACGATAATGATCAAACGACAAGTAAAAACCAGAAGAACTATACTAACAACTAAAGTAATTGTAATATATATTTAAAATACTCTATGCAGAATTATGCACTCAGAGCCCTCTATTGGTCCAGTAACCCCTGGTTTACACCAAAGGTATACTATTGCACTCGCCCCAATTAATGCCGTACCGCATTTATTTTATTCTAATAAGGCAACTTATATTAATTATTAGCGTCATTAAATTGCATTCTACCATGTTATAACAAAAACAAGCTCATGCCAAAATGAAATTTTATCTAGGAATCCTTTCTTTAACATAAATAACTTAATTGTTGGAAATTTACTTGCAGTAGTATCAAAATAATTGTTTGAACGATATATATATATATATATAATAACGATTAAAAAGGATTTTAGCCATCGTTGTAGAACCATAAGTTTTGTATTCTAATCTGATTTCAATCGGAAGTATTACTGTTAAATTTTGACATTTACGTATCTAATTCGACTTTCGTGTTATACTTTTGTGTGATCTCTCCTTTTTCGTGATTATTTGTATAGTAAAAAATAAAGTCAACCGGCTTGATGAACTCCAGATACATATTTCGGCAATTAAGTTGCCATCCTCGCCAGAATCTACGAGGGAAAATAATGGTAGACGTAGCACTCTAGGATGTCTATATATACTATTCAATAGGTTCATTAGTAAGTATAATACAAAATCAAACTCCTTGTAACGTTTATTTAATGGAATTCTGCAAGCGAAATACAGACCCACATGGTAAAATTCAAATTTGCCGCAATTATTTTTAGTATGTTGCAGAAGGGTTGGTTATTAAAGATAATTGCGTCAAATTTGAATCTTGCTGTGTGGGGAGATTTGACATAAAGCTCAATGCATTCGACTATTATATAAGTTGGTAGAGCGTAATTACGGCCATTACTCCATAAAAACACTTTTGTAAAAAAAAATCAGTTTCAATAGGTTAAATTTAGGCGCATCTGAAATATTTCCTTACCGTATAAAATAAGTGAATAGCTCTAAATAGTATATTAAAGAACGAGTGTTATGAAACAGATAATAAGTGTCTTATGACACCAGTTCTTTATTTCTTTGTAAGATGCCCCCCCCCTTTTCGGACATACATAATTTCAAAATTTTGGAATGTTCGTGGTGGTTGGTAATACTCTACGGCATTTGTAAATTTAAAATGAAATTTTCTGTTTAAATTTTGCACTAATTAAATTTAATACAAAATGAACGACAATTTGTTATGTAGCCTTCCTCAAATTAGAAAAATTACATCTCTGATTTGACATCTTTTGACGTTTGAAATTTCAATTGACAACCCTTGAAAAACTAAATTGCACTACTTTATTATTGCGTTAGGCGAGTTCTTAAATTCATGGATGGATCCATCGATTACACTTTGCCACTGTTTAACTAATGTAATAAATCGATGAATTTAAGAATTCGCCTATTGCTTAGTGCCTTTGCACTAAACAGTGCTGTAAGCATATTGACGCCCGTTTTCAAAGCGTCAATAGTAGCCTTTGTAGTAGCAAATTACAAAAATATAATGATTTTTAAAAGAAGATAGGTGGGTAATGTAGATATTTACCACGGGCAAATTATATTTACATGTGCACCAACATTTAACGAATTTATTTTAATTCCGACATGACTTTCTTCAACATTTGATTACACAAAGCGGCATAGGGGTTCAATTCGACGATCTGGAAACATAAGTAGATTTAAAAGATAACATTCCTATATTCGCGTTGATAATCTTACTTGAGATTTTGCAAACGCACTCCCCAATTTAGCCGCGCTTTCGAAATCTTCCCGCGCCAATTCACTTTCTTCCCTCTTCCTGTATATTAATCCCCTCTGGCACAAAGCTTGGCATAAGGTTTTATTTTGAGTATCCCCACTTAATTCTATGGCTTTACTCAAGTCGTTGAATGCCTCTAAAATCGAAGTTTATATTTAAATATTCGAATTCGAACGTTTCGGTTTAATATTCACCGTTTATCGATCCCTTTAATTGATATACTTGTGCCCTGTTGTTATACAATGACGCTTTAGACGGAGCTAACGCAATTGCCTTCTCAAAGATACCCAATGCCTCGTCGTAATTTTCACTTTCCGCTTTATTTACGGCTTCTATCTCCATAGCTTTCGCTCGCTTATATTCGGGGGTATCGATTTCTACATCTTTGAAAGCGTAAAAATTAAATTCTGCTAATATTTGTTTATTTACAATGGTTTACCTTCGATTTCCTGGTTCAATTCTTCTTCGTAGCAATCCGATATGGGTAGATTCGGATTGAAAATGCAGTTTAGCACCGCTTTATCGTGAAAACTTAATTCGTCCATTATTAGTTACTTTGTGAAAAATATATACGTTTTAGAGAAACAACTTTGTTCAATAATTCTTATTGTATGCGCGACGGTGATCGTTAGTTTTTCGTTGGGGAATAAAATTTGCATTTCAATCAAGGAAAACTGGTTTAGCAGAAAATGTTATTATGTTATGCGAAATTATTATGTTTCCTTATTACAAACACCTTGAGGAATTAATATTAATACTTTTACATTGAAAAATACTTGTGTAGAACAAATACATCAAAATGTAGCTTCATATGTATTTTACAAATTTGGACACAATGTTTTAATTAAAATAAAATTTGGGTTTGCAAATTTCTAACACGTAAAAAAATTATAAACAAATGAATAAGCCTTTTTACCCGTGAAACAATTATCCATATAATATACAAAGGACAAAATAATTTATTTTTAAAGCCTTGTTATGCAAACTATCATACTTCGGTGTTTAATTGGCTGCCTACACAAAAGTGTATCCTATTCTCCAAGTTTTAGCGTGTTAAACCATTACCACAGCTTCCACCAATAAATGTTCTATTTTAATGTGTAATTGCTAATAATATTTATATTTACTTCAAATTAACAATGTCTACTTATTGTGGTTTTAAACTATATATAATGCTAAATAAATCGTGAGATACACAAATACAATAATTGTTTCCCGGATTTAAGAATAGATTCATTAACCGGCGAATGTTATTTATACTTAACTCTAGCTCCTCACCTTACAAAAAACGATTCTACTCTAAAAATTGAATTGTTTACAATAGGAATTGCTTTGGCAACATCTTCTTTTTCAATTATGTCTAGCTTTTGATCTGGACTTGGGCGAAATTTAATATTTTTTTGGTAAGTAGTTGGACGGTGAGGAAATTGACTTGGTACAGCATTCCGCTTAAGTTTTAGAATTTTTAAACTGGCACTTACATTCTCACCGGCAGTTGAACCGTTTGCTGTCAAAGAATATATACTTTCTTAGGTAAAATGTAACTTGCAGAGCCTGCTACATTTATATGGAGTAAAATCTTTTCGAGCAGTAGCAAACATCATTTTGCAAGCAAGTGGGCGCCACTTGGAAACTGAAATCGATGCATTTTCGGGAAATTTTTATAGTTACCCTGCCAACCAAGAATACGACAACAGAAAAAGTAGCAGTAATAAACCCAAGCAGCAAAATTCAAAATTGCCGCAATTATTTTTAGTAACTTTAGTAACATTAAAACATGAAATTACCTACAATTTTGTATTACATATTGGGGTATTGTAATATCTTTAAGTTGAAGTTACTAAAAATAATTGCGGCAAGTTTGAATTTTGCTGCTTGGGAATGAAATTAAATTGAACTACCTGCATGCGAATTGGCCTAACCTTACACTTTGCCGGTTTCTTTTGACAGCTGATTCACCTCTTTTTGCTGACGTACCAAACGCCCGACGTCGGAACATTGAGGTCTTCTACTATCGGTGACAATCGTTAAACTTGGAAAAATTTTAGTTTAATTTCTTTGTATGCATTGTTAAGTTCTAAATACGCATCGATGGCCGATGATACACGAACGATCCCGAATCAGCGGAAACCATATTTGTAATGTGACTAAAGATTTGAAACGATTTAAAATCGATCACAAATCTGCACGTATTGACATAGGAATGTGCGAAAAAATGTATTCCGTCAAAAAAGAAAAATAAATAAATTTCCCGGATATAAAAACAATGAATTTATTTCAATTGTATTTTAAGAACACCTTGTATAACGTCATAAAGAAAACTGGTTGAAATCTTTAGGATTTTGTATCAGGCATCGGATTAACTTACTTTGTATTGAATGGGGTGTTATTAAAAGGTTATAATATGCAGAGTGTTCGATTAAGAAAGAGAACTTTGATGTTACAAATATTAAAATTAAAAAGTGTACATTAAAGATATTAATCATATAGAATTTTATTTGAAATATTGCACAAATAAAACATCTTTATTCAAACGGAGGAAAAAAACAAGATATCAAAGTATACCAATTATGTGATCATATTAATTCTTATTACGATTGTTTCAAAGCTATACTCAGTCAAATTATACAATGTCACTTTCCCCACTCATATCAATTATGAAACTGTTATCAGTAATTCCTTTTATGTTTCCCTACAAATTCTCTAAATAAAGTAGAGTATCTTTCTACGAAACAAACACACAATGGTAAAGAAAAGTCTGTAGGTCATGTTGTGTATCAAAAATTAGATCTTTTCCCATGAGGCATAGAAAAATATCATCGTTTTAATCCTAAGATCTCTTTTCCTAACGCAATTCTACATTATATACAAACTTATTTAGGTGTAACATAACAGACAATACATAAAAAAAGGAGAATATAGATATATAAAAGGGGACTATGTACTTATTTATATAAGAGGTAAATATATATGTATAATAGACATAAAAGCAGTATTTGTTTAGGTATACGATAATTATAATGTGTTATACTTATAGATCGATAAAAATATGTCGAAAAAATTAAAAAAAAAACCCAAATATCACTAATAATCTGCTAACATAACAATAGAAAACAAATATATTCTATTTCGATGTGAAGTAGACGAAAATAAATGCTTTCTTTTTAAAATCCCACTTTATTTGTATCAAAAATTTTGTCATACAGGAAAATTTCAATTGAATCCTATAAACATCACGTTTCCCACTCCAAAAAAGGAAACATTCATTTTGACTACCTCGTCTTTTGTATCCGTAAAATGAAATGGCTTCCCCGTCGTCGCGATAGCAAAAAATTCAAGCACACACACGGAAAATCAAAAACACAAAAACCATTGATTCCAATTACAGAAATTTTGATGTTTTCTCCCTACTTTTATTACTTAAAAAAAATAAGTTACTGTACACGTGTTCATATGAAAACCTTAGTAAGACGATAATACTATCTACGTATTTTAAAACCGTTCGTGCCGTCAGGACCTTTCGGCAACCGTATCACATTATCAGTCTCTGCCTGCCTCGATTTGTTCTGTATACAAATTCTGCGAACAACAACGAAACGTTTATGACGGCAATATTAACAAAATCCTGCGTGTTTCTGCTTTACTTACTTTTCCTCCACTCTCTCGCAGCTCGTGGCTTCACCTAATATCCTCAATCGTGCCCTGGCGTATTCCTGTTCCCGTTGTTCCAACGTCTTTTTCGGCTGTATCACACGAGCGTCGTTATTGTTTTGATTAACTGTCGGCCTCTTCAATATTTTAACTGTAGGTTCGGGTGGAACGTACTGAGACCTCAAAGCGTCATCGCCAGAAAGGAAAATGTTTATTTTTGTACCGTTCAGATGGTTGTAACTGTAACACTATTCTATAAGAGATATCACACACTTTCGGGCGGTCAAACCTTTTGTTATCGTCACTCCGGCGCGGTATCAGTTTTTCCAATCTCTCTTCTAGTTCCTGCAAAGAAAAACGTCAAAAACGGTCCTAACCTGAACGCGGCGTACGCAAACACATGTTGATCGAATTTTGTGTATGTGTGTTCGTACGTGTAGTTTTTTTTTTATTATTTATTCAACGATAACTAAGCAAAAGAGTTATTTATACTTAGGACGTTTACGTGGCAATTTCCGTTCCTTATCTCTTTAATTAAAATTGAATTATAATTACTTCCGTCTCGTCTATCTGTTCCCAATTCTCGATTATATCCAGTTCTTGCTGTTTGGAAGCCATTTTACCGAATTTTGACAGGATATTTTCGTTGGAATGTTACTTAACGTCAAATTTTAATGGGATTCTAGGGAATTAAGTGCGAACATGTTGAACGCAATGGTGATATAACAGTTAATTTTTTTTTATTCAAAAGAGCCAATCTAAATTTAATTTCGGTGTTATTTAAAAATATCATTATTCAAAATCTGTTGTCAGATACAATTCCATATAACCAAACAAGACTTTTACTAAACAATATTTATTTCACATTGATTGGTGTAAATTTGGTTGCCTATATGCATTCAAATATATTTCCTTGCACTTTCACACAGGCCGGTTATTCCTGTAACCATGCCATCGACTATTTTCGTGGGAAATGTCAAATTTGTATGCGACTCGCGCGAAGTAGTACGCCCGCTTTATAGATTTATGTGTGCCCGCTCATCCGTAAACTGTAAACACAAGGAAAACATGAGAAATAGCAAATATTATATAAATATATATGTTATACAAATATACATATGGTTAGTGGTTAGTACTTTACGCAAGCCGCAGATGTGGCCATTAGTTGTTTTGTGCTTAGATCTAAGGTTTTGTGGCTTAGTATTATATATACCGGGTTCCTTTTTCTTTATTTCACAAACATTTTTTCTGTATAACTAAAAAGAAAATTGTCCATGTCAACCAATCGGAGCGTCAATTCAAACGAAAAAGTTGAAATTTCAGCAGTTGTGGGATAACGCTTATTACAGGTTCTTGGTTTCTTATTACTTGAACGGGATTTTTACAAAATCGGTCAGAATATTATTATAGCGTCACATCCATCTAGGTATAGATTACGAGGCTTAGGTGTTATTTGAGAAAACGTGTTCCAAATATAATTCTTCCGCAAATGCTTGAAGAAAACGCGGTAAAAGTTACGTCATTAGAGGGCCGAGGGTATACGCTGCAGCTGTAGTCTACCGTTCAAGTATCAAAGAACACTATTTTATAAATATCTAGATTTTCATTTAAGTATGATTTTATCATAATTACATCAAGTGTCTAGATATCTAATTGACAAGATAACATCTGCAAGAGAATCAGTAGCGTTTAATTTTCCAATAAATCTCAGATAATGACAGCTATCTATCAGATATCTATCTAATTGACCAGTTTAATCTACTCATTTCTAGATTTACTACTTCCCCCCACGCTGCAGCACACCCTCGCGAGCACCCCGAATTATAAAGTACTGGGAAATTGGGATTATATGAGATAAGTATCACTTCTGTAGAGAGATAACGGTTTCGCGTATTTGCTGAAAATCTGTTTAGTTTCGTGAAATACTTCGATATATGCACTCGTAATATTTGTTGTACTTCTTACATATTTTATTAATTGGTGACGGTACGATTGAATCAGCATGTATCAGAGGCTGACGTCGACGCGTACGATACGGTATGTACAATACAAAAAGCGAAACATTATCAAAGGCGTTGCTAAAAATTGTGTTAATACTGTGTCAACAATGCTAATTCGCGCCTACATTTGAGGGGAGAGATATCAAATTCATTTCCTAGGCGCGCTGCAGGCGATGCATAATTCTGTTAATTCTTCTGTACAAGATTTCACGTACACTTTTCTGTGCAGAATTTAATTTGTCGGTTTGTAACGTATACTATATTTTTAAATACGAACGCAACTATATGTAGCGAAACTTAAAAATTATAAAACAAAACTTATTTTGAAAGAAACGCTTTAATTTTTATCCATTCTTTTTAATAATTTCCATTTGATTCGGTACACAATAATTTGTTTGATATATTTATTAACTACAAGTTAATTAAAGAAAAATAATTAAATAGTAAAAAAGTAATATATAAAAATACATAAAAAAATATACACAATCTGTAAATCGATATTTTATTCTATAGAACATTACGATGACTTAATGATTCGAATTAGCTAATTTAGTTATGGTCTCGATTATTTGTTTCTTCGTAGTCAGTTCCCTCGTAACCTCGACCAGCTCGGCTTGAGTTTGCAGTAACTGTTTTTCGAAATGCGTACCTTGCTACAAAACAAATTAGTCAATTGCTATTCAAATACAATTTACATTCAAATACGACTTACCGATTTCAAATGATCGATGTTGGAGTTCGCAGAGGCCAGTAGCTCCTCCTTCTTCTTATAGGTCCTCTCCATTTTCTGCAGATTAACTTCCAATTTCCCCGTATAAGACTTCAACGCCCCATTTTGTTCCTCCAGGGTGGCTCGAGTCGATTCCACCTCCTTCAATTTCTTACTGGTCTCCTCTAAAATATATTCCTTCTCATGCAGCGTCTTCTCTATTATGCTCAATTGGCTCGAAATGGCTTTGTTCCTGCCCTTTTCCGCTTCTAACCTGTTCGATAGCTCTTTGTTCCGCTCCAAGAGGGAATCCCTGTCTTTCGTTAAGTCACCCTGGCATTGTTGCGAGTGGAATAGGAGTTGGTGGGTTCTAGAAAGTTCTGCGGTGAGTTGAGCTATCCGATGCTGTAAGTGGGTACATCTTTGGGAAGCTGCTTCAACACTGGCCATCGCAGCACGTTCTGCGTGTCCCATCGATGCTAATTTGTACTCATACAATTCCATGACATCCGACGTGGCCGAGTTTAATAAATTCTTTTGAGTTACAGCATCCTACAAATTCATTAATCGTAGGAAATAAGTTTTGATTTGATTTGGGCCCCAATGCAGAGAAAGGTCTTTCACATTCTTTAACACTATGGTCTTGAGGCCTATTGTATGACTTTGCATTTGGTTATTTCCTGATTACCTGAACAGATCTACCCCCCTGACAAGCAGATCTACCCCCTAACAGAAATAAGTTTTCCTTTTTGGTTTTTAAAAAAATCAACACTCGAATAAGTTTTTTAATAAGTCCAAATAAACATAATTACCCTCAGTATAGTTAAAACCTCCTCCAACCTTTCAGACTGTGCTATCGATATACCGGGAATATAAAAACTTTCTATCTGCTGCTGGCAATTATCACTTTTCGATTCCATCTGTATCGCCGGCTGGATTTCCACCATTACACTAGCTATGGAATCCCGAGGGAAGTCCTTCGAAGAGGCCAAACTTAATACGATACTCCTAATATTGGCCGAACACCCATAAAACCCTTGTGCTACCACCATATGCATCTGCCTATGAAATCGGGAAGGAAAAATCTAATTTTATCAAAGTTTCAAGGCAATTTTACCTTTGCTGCATCAAATTCGTATAAGTTTCTTGCCACATCTCGTTGTATTTTGCCATCTCATAAATTAGAGCCAACGAAATAACGTACAAGCTAACGGCTTCCTTTGACGAAGTGTCAACATCGTTCGCTTTCAATCTCGGCGACTTATCTCCTAGTAAGGGGGTGAAAATCTTCGCTAGGTGTTCCGTTCGTACGATACCAAGAACCTTCTCACGCAACGCCTCGACTTTAAGTAAAGATAATAGTAATTCCATCAAAGCCGATAACTTTTTATTATATTCCAAGTTAGTCGGGATATCCTCCGTCTTATGCTCTAATTCTATCAATAATAGGGATAAGCTATTATTAACGTTTAATATTGGCTCTAAAATATTGGCCCCGGTATCTTGTAAAGCGATCGTTCTTAGCATTAAAAGCGCTTGTGCAGAAACTACATCCACTCGCAGCCACTTCAAAGAAATGCGGACAAAACGTTGATAGAAAGGAACCAATTTCGATAACCGCAATTCAACGAGGGAATGCAAAAATTGTAGGACGAGAGAAACGCATTCTGGATCGTGGTCGCTTGCATCACCTGCGCACATGTTGTTTTCCATCGTCTAAATCACACACGATTTGTACTTTTTGTATTTTAAAGCAGTTTTCTACTTACGTCTAATAATCTACCAACTTGCGTGTCACACCGTTCGTAATGTGTTACAAAGTTCTGTCGCCCATCCTGCATCTTTATATCCAAAAAGAATTCGATAATGTGCCTTAATAGAATAGAATTGTTCGCTTTGAAAGACTCGATCATTGACTTAAACGTCACTTCCGTTAGCTTTATGAGCGATTCTAAAGGAACTTTACCGTACATGTGATCTAAAATTATCAACAACTTACAAACGTGAACCTCGATTTCTATACCCTAAAATAAAAACACGTTTTCCTCTGTAAAAGTCGTAAAAATTCAAAGTCGTACCTCTAGCGCTGATGTAGCTCTAACAAACGTTTTAATATCGACGCATTTAGTCAAGGTATACACCGCAGGTAAATTTTTATAACATAAATTCACTAGCACCCCCAAAGAAAGGGACACAATATCATCGTTTCGTTTCACTTCTATATTTATCCATCTTGTCAAGGTTGACATCAAATGTCGCAAATGTGGTATTTGCCATGATATTTTGATTCCGCAAGATAATTCTTGCATCAAAGTTAACAATCTTATTTTCTTTTCCACTGGTAATTGATCGCCCAAAAGCCTCGATAAAGGAGGTATGAATTCGTACGTGTGAATCAGAGCGTTTCTCGCTGCTGAATTTCTACAACAAGTACTGAGTACGTTCACGCAACACCACGCGAGTGCAGATCTAGGTTCGATATTCGATAATAACTCGTGGAGACTGACAAAGAACTCTGAGACAACACTAGTGTGCGGGTCAAATATGCTGAGATCAATGGTAACACTTATCAACTAAAACGTTTCTACATTATATTAAGAATATATTTAAAAAATTACACCTACTTGTAAGTGTCTATTCACTAAATTCGCTGCTTCCTCCGTCCTCATGATCGCATAATCGCGTACAGCATTTATAAATTGCTTCATATTGTAATGTTTGGATTCGCTACCGATGGTCAGAGAATTCTCGGATTTCGTGAAAATACTCATCTTACGGCCCTGGTACACTTTCACGACGAAATTTGAGAGTCACCTAAACGTTATCGCCATGCAAAAGTTCGTGCATTCATAAATTTTTGTTGTGAAAATTCAAGGAAGTAACATTATAGCTTCTTTTGACAAGTTTGAATGGCCGGTTATACAGAAAAACAAAAGTTTTTGAATTTGGGACCAACGATTAAATTATAAAATTACTAACAAATTTCGTCATAATATTTTATGTAAACAACAGGAATAATGCTATAAAACGCAATAAAGCATAAACAAAACATCAAGAATATTAGAGAAGGTGCGAAATTTATTTTAAATTGAAATAGGGCCTTAAATAAATTAATTTTTTTTGTGTACAAGGGGTAAAGTTATTAAGCAGTTGGTCATTCTGCAGTTAACAGCATGGATGTTAAAAGAGGTGGTGTGTGTGTTTCGTGTTCCAATTTATAAAATAATTTCGTACCGAAAAAAGTGCCGGGCGTAAAAATGAATTTGCTCAAAGAAAGTTCGAATATAACTTAATGAGAATACCACCGTCGAAGATGATTTACCGCTGTTTCAAATGGTAAGCCCCATTTTATTGCGATATTTTACCAGGATACGTTCTTCGAGCGTATATTTGCGAACCAGTTCGTGTTTATTTACGTTTTTTTCATCGCGAATATGAGTGGAAAAACGCGAAGAACAGCCACGGGAAGACGTAGGTCGAAGACGTTCTAAACGTCATCGGATCGTTAGCATAAGAAAGAATCTTCATATGTATTACACAATCGCTGTAGCTTTCTTAAACAGCCAGAACGAATTGAGTTTAATCGCGTTTTCTTAACCTCTGTGCTGATTATTTGGAAGTGGGTGGATTTTGTGCCTGTGGTGATTAGAATTTCCGGTTTTTAAAATTCAAGTACATATCACTGGACTAATGTGAATTTTATAAATGGTTCCGTTGAAGAACTAGAAGAGGGTAAATTCAATGGGTGTATGTAGTATTATGGATTATTATGATTTAAAAATAGTTCTTTTAAAAATATATTCTTTCGCGCTCATCTTTCACCTTGATGCGTAAGAGTAGGTTGCTATGGTTGCGCAAAACAAACGCAGTTTAATTACACCTAATTAGGTTGTCAAAATCCAAAAAATTCGTGTACATTTGAAAGATCCGTCGCATTTTTTCTTTGTACAATATGAATAATATCCTGGCGAGAGGGCTATTCGCCAGGCATTTCATTAGAAATTTTTCTAATACCTCTATTCGATTGGCTGTCGATAAGGAATTTGATGTACCCAGGAGAATTAGGAAATTGAAAGCGAATCAACGAGCTTTCCAAATGGAAGATTGCGTTCCGGTTTATCTAAAAGCGGGCTTCAGAGACAGACTCCTTTATAATTTAACTTTATTGTTGCTTCTGATCGGTACTGGAATGTCTGTCGAAACCTCGGCTAGGCTAATTTTAAAATGAAATAAATAAAAAACGAATTTGCTTACTTTAAAAAACGATGTTTAGTCTTGGTAATAAATTATTAATTACTTAAAAGCATTTCGCACTTTTCGTTCGTTTATCGTTTTGGCTGATTTTGATCAACTTGATAACATCAAGAATTTAGTCAGGAAATTGTTCTGATAAGATTATATGCTGTAAGTGTTAAAATCCTGTCTGTTTGGTAGTGGAATATTAATTTTTTGCATTATAACTTCACAAGGTTATAGGTGTTTCATTATTTATTATTTGTATGATAGAATAGAATAGAACTTTTTGATTATAATACGACATTGTGTAGGTATATATTACCAGGTTGTTTCTGGTCTGAAAATTTTGTTGAATAAAACCTTTGGATTAAGCCAGTAATAATAATAATTTCGGGATATGTTGTTATACTTATTATAACTGCTGTGTATACTAATAAAAAGGAGAGACCACTACTAGCTACAAGCAATATTGGGTTATCGTTTATAATTTATTATTCATCAAACATTAAACATATGGCCTAATTCATGCACTGTTCTTAAACTGAACAAACACATGGTTAATCTCTTATACTAAAATACTTTTTTAGCAACTTTTTTTTGTGCATATGTATACAAGGTATATATATATATTTATATGCAATAAGAAAAAATAAGCATTTAAATGGCCAACTATGACTTCCATTTAAAAAAAATACAAATTTGCATTATATCTCCAAAATAAAGAGTCCCATGGACTATACTAGAAAGATAAATGACAAGTAAACTAACGTCTAAAAAAAAACGAAAACTTGAAAAAATTAAATTACTAAATTTATCTGTCACGTAGCTTCGTCTTGAATTTTCGTTGTATATGATATAATTTTCTAAAATGAAAAGTTAGCCTGGAATTCCTTTAAGTTCGTTTAATACATCGGCAAATTCTAGACGCAGTGCAAGATCTCTTCGTCAGCACCCGACAGTTATCTTCGGCATTAAATATCACCAGTAATAAGACCGTTCACTTGGCTCCACAAGAAAATCTTCGTACATATCATGTTTCTACGATCAGACGTTCCACGAAAACATATTCCGATTAAATTTTTGCAAGGCAATCCTAAATGGGATCCAAGGAGATGGTGATATTCTTTGGGGCGACGAGTCTATGTTTACCAGAGATGGTGTATTTAATGCCCATAATTTTCACCATTTGGATCAAATACGCTTTAATTTAATATTTTTCGATATGAATTATTTTGACAATAAGTAATTCCGCGAGCAAATCATATCTCGCGTATTGTATACAATTCAAAACGGAAAATTCAGATTACGGTTGCTGCTATCGCAGTAGCATGCGAGTACATTGTTGCCAAACGTATGTTTCTTCCAAGTGGTTCCTAAAAACATACGAAGAAGCATGATTGTCATTAAGATTTTCGATTCGGAACCGAATGCCGTTACGATTCGTATGTGACATGTGTGTAATTTTTGCGTTCGATAATATTTTTAAAAAAACCACCATAATTGTCAGTTACAAATAACTCGTGACGCATTAGCATAAAATCCTCTTGCATTTCTGTTTGTCGATTTGAAAACTTTGCCGCGATTCTTTGAATACAATAGGAATACATTAGGGATTTTTTTTCATATCCGATATGAAATGTAGGTCACAGAAATGGTTTTGAATTGTATTTATTTCTTTCTGCTACACTTGTTTTTTTTAAATATGTACAGGGTCTCCCAAGTTGAGTGAAATATTGAAATATTTTGGGGATGAAAATGAACAAAAATTCTGAAAATAACAAGTACACTGTCCTATACCTATTTTCCTATTATCAATAATTGTGTATTTTAATGGCATATTTTGATAGAATTAACCCATTTTTTTTGCAATGAGAAATTGAAAGTTTCTGATTTTGTCTGTAAATTATAAAATCTCTCGTTTTATAGGCAAGGTACATACATACGGACATCAGTTTTATTTCGTGCTTATCACCGTGTAATCATAGCGCAAATTTGTTTTACATGCAACGGATACTTCAAATACGTTTCCAATATACTCGATTTTAAGTACATTACGTCAGCAAAATGCGCCAACATAAGTTAAAGTATTTCCACAGGAATTCCCGCGAATAAGATATAAGGAGAAATGAAATACATTGTTGCCATTGTGCCAGACAGAACTTGTTTGTACCCTCATTGTAATAGTATAATTTTAGCTAAATTATTTCAAATGTGATTTACTAAGTAGAAAAAAGCGATTTACAAAATAAAATCACCTCCAAGTCAAAATTTGTTTCATGGCAACACTGTAATCGTCGGATATTTTAAAAGAAACCCACCAAATATCACTTTTGTAATAACTTCTGGCCGCACAAGTAATTTTATTAAGATTCCCAATACATTTATATATATATATATTTCCACTTTAAAACATGTTATCATATATAATCATTAGAAACAAAGACAAAATACAATAAAACGGCTCGTAGACGTAATAATTCTTCTTTGTGTGGCAATGAATTTTTACTGTTTTTTACGTATTTTGTAAAATAAACCAACTCCACTTCAAAACATGATGTTATGCGGCGATATGGCAACGTTGTAATCGTAAGAAGGTTTAAAGTATATAATCAAATTAATTTTGTAATAATTTTTCGTCCTACAATCATTAATTGTTGTTATTTATGATAAATTTTACAGACTTGACTGAAAAACCGATTATCATATGGAGATATGGCAACGTCACAATCGTAGAAACTTAAAAAAATCAATGAAATAGGATTTTGCACGTGTGCACGTTAAAATTCTGACATTATGACTTGGCAACACTGTAAATTTCAAAAAGAATACAACAAATTTATTTTGTGATTTTTATAATGATTTTTTATGCTTTTCATAAAACAAATCATTTCTACACATCATATGGCAACACCACAATCATCAGAAACTCGAAAGAAACATAGCTGAAGATGTTTTTTCCTAATACGCTGATTTTTATTAAGTTTTATTTTTTAAAAAGCTTTATATTAACTTGACTTATATCAGGTATGTCCAATTATGTCCAAATATGGTGTAATTTTAACACTACACGATTTGAAAATTTGCATACTTGTGTATTCAAGAGAACAATTCATATTCGTGCACTTTCAAGCAGATATGATATGGATTATTATTAAAAATAATTATTTGTCACCTCAAAATTCAAATTTCGATAAAGGTGCCTTACTTACCGGAAATACAGAGGCTCCTCCCCCTTTTGATCTTTTTGAGCCAGATTCGCTGACCTCAACGCCATCTTGGCGGGATAAAAGTCGGGGCCGGAATAAGGGAAATTCGTATTCGTGCCAGTACCGTATTCAGTAGGAAAATATTCCTTTACTTTTAATGAAATTTTAATGAATGTTACCTTGTAATTATTATCTCAAACGTGGGAAATATAAACTTAAGTATACAAGTGATTAAAGCATTAACTTTAGTATTGTAAATATTCACATTTTTATGTAATTGTGTAAAATTATGAAATTTGTTATTGTTATTAAACAAAACATTACTTTTCTTACAGAGGGAAACTCCTGATGTTCAGTAAAACAATACTCAACTCTCTGAACATAACGAGCGAAAAACCCTCATTTATTTAAACTAAATTGTATTCACAACAATAAAATTTACAAAAAAATTTACATAAACGGACAATTTACTTTTAATTTCTGTCTTCTTAATTTCTGTTAACTGTTGCGTTGTTTGGGTGGCATTACTTGGGGATAGTGACATTTCTGCAGTGTCTCTTTCGCAATCTTCAGAAGATAACCAAATTTCCGCTTCGGAACTGTCAGAAAACTCTGTAAACATAGACATAGTTGTCATTAAAACTTTTAAGTGCAATAAGATACAGGAATATCTTATATGTTGAATATGTTACATGCCTTAAATATATACGAATGTGTGTGTTTCGCTACACTGCCTGGTTCCATTTCTATTTCAGTTTGAGAAGGTGTTTGTGATGATGTAGCTAACACATTACGAGTAAAAGAAGAGCAGTTATGTTCTCTGGCAAATGAAGTCTCTTCCATAGAAGGAAATATTGTTGGGACTGCTTGCGATTGAAGCCTATTACGAAGTTCGTTTAAGAAATGTTTAGCTTCAAAATGTCCACCACACACTCTGTGACTCTTATGTATACTTTCCAATTTCAATAATAGGTCTTCACGCCCACATGCTACTGCCCATATTCTTGCTCTAAACAAGAAAGATAAAAGAAATAATTATGGTGTACTTCCAGTGAAACTTCATTATAATTCCTTTTCTGCTTTTATTACGATTGATTTATCCTGTTTAGTGCTTTTTTTATTTTTCTAAAATCTATATTTATTTTCCATTATTTGACAAAGTGGCAACACTTCCAAATACCCAATAAAAAGACATCCATTCTATTTCAATCTATTTTTATATTGTACAGGTACCCGATGAACAAGCAGATAGTGATCCCGCTGTTCATTGGTTTCGCCCTCGGTTTCGTCCCCACCTACATGTTCCTGAAACCCCCCACCACCATCGTTCGGCTGACGAACGACGCGCACGATAGTCACGAGATGAGCGATCTGATCGGCCCGGTACTGAGTCCGGGAGAGCATCAACACGACGAAGAGTTTCACAAAATGGAAGACGTCAGCGTCGCGGAAGAGATGTCGAAGCGCGTACGCGTCTTGTGCTGGGTCATGACGGGACCGGAGAATCACGAGAAGAAAGCTATACACGTCAAGAACACTTGGGGAAAGCGGTGCAACGTACTGCTCTTTATGAGTTCGAAAGAAGGTGCGTCCAGCTTTTGGAATTAATAATACAAGTTCATGTGAATTCCCTAATGTACGCAACCCACATTGCACTACGGTAATAGTTAAAACAGAGAAATGGAGAAATGCTTTTAGGAATTGATTGATTAATATTTGACATAAAGGGGTTGGGTTTAGTTGAAAGCGCCACGGTTGGGTTAATTTTGGAACTACTACAATAACAAAACCACTAGCGTGCTTTCGGAATATATTTATTATTTACAGCTTCAGAAAATGTTAGTTTTTGGATTTTAGTGTTGCTGACGGATAAAAAGAAATGATAAAACCTCTGAAAAACGCGTGTGCTCAATGTAAATAATACAATGTGTACCTCTGTCAGTCGCCATATTGGCAAAGTTAACTGTGTCACCACAGAACAGCAATTAAAGAGAAACGCGAGCCCTGTGCATTTCGCTGGTAACACGCAACTTCACGTTATTGCAATACAGCACCCTCCGGTGTGGTACACGGCCAAATACGAAAATACGAGGGAATCCTGCTTATGAAATGTGGCGCCACATTTAAAAGTTAGATATGTTTCGATTTTCCTTAATCTCATCAGTATTATACGTCTACTAATAATGAGTCGTATTTACATCTCTCATTTAATTTAGTAATGCCGTGACTACTTTTTTAATTCGACTTTTAATCATTTAAAATTTTTCACCAACAGTCCTAACACAGTGAGATTAGAAATTACGATTAAAAATTTTGCTACGACATTCATAAATTAAACACTAGGTGGAAATATTGACCAATATGTTTAATTAGCAGAAATCACAGACATATCTAAAAAAACGTACGAACTTGAAAATAAAAATTATTTCTAAAAACAGAAAAAG
>JARFOC010000723.1:504748-527756 GCA_031763485.1 Osmoderma eremita | reverse complement strand
ACATTACTACCAACCGATGTTAACTGATGGTCAACTAACCGTGGCTCGACTTGCGTTTGTACAACGGATACGGCAATTAACCAGCGTCATCTATGAACCATAGTTCAGTTGAACTCGAGGTTAACTATAGTTGGTACAACCGGCCCTAAGGAGAATTACACCCACACATTGTGTTAATACTTCCTCAAAATACGACATTTCCATTAGAAATTATCAAATAAATTAAAAGTATCGCCATTTCTAAATAAAAATTAACTTATTAAAATAACGTAAGCAACCATTCGCGCATTACCACCGATAGTAAAGGGCCCTAGTGCTCTGACGTCACGCGTTTGTTAGGTCAGCATATTGGGGCGAGCTGTGATAAACAAGTCGGCAAAGTATAAGGTTAGACCAATTCGCACGCACGTGTTTTTGTTCTATTTAATTTCAATTATTAGAGTTAACCAGAAACAGCACAAAAATCTGCTTAAAATATGGATAATTATAGGTGGTTTTTGATTTGAAATTTGGTTTTTCCCTGATAAAATCGAATGGGGTGGGGCGAACGGTTCAGTTCACGACTGACGCCTTCTTTCAGTCGAAATCTCTTCAAAATAATAACAAATAAAACTAATAATTCAGTCGCAAATACGAGTTAAAAGAAGCGATCGATTTATCTACCAACACCTCTCTATGGTGACGTGATATAACTTTGTTCTCTCGGTGATTATGACACTACACGCTCGCTAGTTGGCTATCATAAAATTCAGCATACTGTCTCACTTTTGAACCTCTTTTTGTTTTGTACCAAACACCCTTAATAAATAGAAGAAAAAAATTATTTCAATCATTTTATAGTCTTGTATGAGCCCTGGATGTTTGTCAAGTTCCTACGCCGATGTATAATACCGTAGCTTTTGTTTTAACTCAAAACGTCTTCACATCCACTAAAAATAATAATGGTTGACCACCTGCCAAGCGGATTGTATTGTGGTGATGTATATTTAATAAGACCCTCTATTTTGTGAACTGCTTTATTATTTTTATACGTTCCTGCCTTCATCAATATATACTGCAAACACTCCCAGTACTGTCGATACCATTTCGTTTTATTGGGATTTGAATTTTTCCTCGGGTAGCTGGCCATCCTAAGAGATTATCTTTGGTGTTAATAACAAACCTTTTTGTAATTTCTTCGTTCTCTTTCTTCTTTAAGCTCTCAACCATTGGGCTCCTTGGTAGTGTGGTTAGGTTTCTGTGTCTTCTCAGTAGACCCCCACTTGTCTTCATCAGATATGACTTGAGCAGATATGTCGGCGTTCTTACTTTCCTGTTTCTTCTCTATCACTTATCCAGACCTCATCATGTCTGTCTAAATCCGGTAGCTTCCTTGACCGGTGTCGTTTGTTATATTGTAACTCTCTTTTGTTCTGTTTTTCTTTCAGTTTTATACGGATTGCTTCATGATCTGGTGTTCTCTGTGTCTAGTTGTGCAATCCTAGCACATTTCTGTATATTTCATAATTTGTTAGCCATTTTGTCCATTCTGGTGCCTCAAATCAATATCTTCCGGGTGCTGGTACATAGTTAACGGCAGTAGAACCTCCAAAAATTTGTGTTTGGTTCAGTTTTTGTTGCAATGGTTTCGCTTGTTTCTTTGGCTTTGGTGTTATGTATTCTTCGTTGGCTTGTATTTGTTCCTCCATGAGTTTTGATATTACCTTAACATGCTACACGATATCTTCCTCCTGCAAAATATTCTCGTCATTTCTACCAGTCCGAAGTGGGTGTCGTGATAGTGTGTCCGGAGTATAAAACTATTTACCCGACACATGTTCAATGTCGACATCAAAACAAGTCAGCTGTAACTGGAATCTTTGTAATCGTATCGATATGTCGTTAATGTTCTTCTACTTTAATATAGTCAATAAGGTAAATGGTCGGTTTGTATTACAAAATGTTTCCCTATTTGGTACTCTTGTAGTATCTGGCACACCGACACTATGGCTAGTGCCTCTTTTTCAATTTGAGCATATCTCTGTTGAGTGTCGCTTAAGCATTTTGAGCAATACAAAACTGGTGCCCAACGTCCATTCACCTGAAGTTGCTCTAAACAACCCCCAATTTCGCATGCCGAGCTATCTGCTAATACTCTGGTTTCTTTATCAACGCCATAAAGTTTCAATACTGGGAGTGTTGTTACTAACGGCATTAATTTTCGGAAGCATTGTTCCTGCCTTTCACCGAAGTAAAAATAAATGCGGAACGATTGTAAATGGTTATATACAGAGTCCGGCTAAAATTTACCGACAAAATTCTTTATCGTAGGGAATAAACGGGAGATTCTTTCTTGGTACTTTTTCTTCCGTGTTTTTTGGATTAAATGATCTTTTGGCGAAATGAAGATTAAAAACTTTCCTTCAATAATAAATAATCTTTTCATCATTGCAGCACCCAAAGACTTATACACCGCCAATCAAATAAAGTAACCCGGTTAGAAACGTTAGTAATTCCGTAGTTAATAAACATGAGAACAAATCACAAACATATAGGTTATATTAGGATATCAAAAAAAAAGTTGTGCTCCTATCCTATGGTTTTTAAGCGGCAAAAATCAAACAAAAAGTAAATTGTGCGCATCAATAGTAGAAAAACAGTGCCTTCCAAAAGTGCGTGAATATTCCCAAGTGAAAAATAAAAGAGAAACCCTGATGATCGAAGCTCAAATATAGAGCCAAAAAACAACAATCGAATATAAATATAGCCAACATCTAAGATACAAATTATAAAAATATCGAACGAAATCAAAATTAATTCAATGTGTTTATTAAATTATACTTTTCCTTTCAAAAAATCTAAACAAGGATATAATTATGTATGTAAATATTCCTAAAATTACTCATTCCGGTGCACAAACAATAAAAGAAAATAGTTTAAATGATTACTATTTCAAACAAACAAAAATAATGCAAAAAAGAGAAGGCACAACAACATATTCAATTACAATTATTAAATCATGTCAACAAAAACAACTATTAATTACCTATCGTCTTCGATATTTTGCTTAGCCGCACTCCTATGACGTAAGTTCATTTCCGACTCACTCACACCATTTTCAGTTTCATTCTTGTCGCCACCACCTCCATTATCTTCGGCGTCCGAGTCTTTGTCTTTCGATTTCTTCTTCTTTTTCTTATCTTTTTTACCCTCGTCTTCTACTGGTTCTTCTCCACCTTTATACTCGTACTAAATCGCATCAGATAAGATGGGAACGGTTTAAAAAAAGATCCGACTCACCTGATACAAAGGCCAAAACGATGCGAAAAACCCTACGTCCTCCGTCAAGTTTGGTAATATCCAGATGTGATGTCTTCCGATGGTCCCGAGCCATACCAAACAGAAAACTATTAGACGGAGGACAACTAGGAATATGATGAAAACCAGGAAACCGGCAGCGGCTACGCTCAGATAATATACACCTAATCTATTAACACAATTATTAAATTCGTTAAATCGTATAAAAGGAATTTTATAAAGTTTACCTAACAGATGGCGGCCAAAGTGGGAAAAGACAGATTCCTATCGCTCCCAACACCAGGAAAGCCCCGAATATCCAATAATAAAAAGGTATTGGGTCGTAAATCCAGACGTAAGCGTCTAAACTATCCACGAACTGCTGATCAGCGTGCATTTCTAATTTCACTTTCTTCTTACGTTTCTCTTTTTCCGGCTAGATAACAAAAAACAACAAAAACCTTAAATCTACATAGAAAATGAAGCTAGGGACTGGAAAAAACTGGAGAAAAATAACTGCCTCTAAACCGACGATTGAAAAGGGTGCGTAGAAGTAAATGAGTGACAAATCAGATTTTTTTACTCACTCCGGCCTCACTTTTTCCTTCGACAACACTATTTTCCGCATCTGTAGTTTTTTCCTTTTCTTTCTTTTCCTTTTCCTTCTTCTTTTCTTCGGTTCCCTCCGAGGGTTTCTTTTCCTTCTTCTTCGACTTTAATTCCTGCTCGGGGACGGGAACTTTCTTGGCACGATGGAAAAACTTGTGTTGGAGCATTAAATTCAGAAATTTAATAATATCGCCTCTCGATTTAAACAAAGCATTATCACCTTGTGCCCATTTCGATTCCAAAAGACTGTCGACAGCTCTCGAACCTGAGAAAATCGTTTTTTAATACTCAATTCAAAGTTAATTATAAGCAACTCTGTACCGGTAAAATACTCGACGTTATGATTTAGAAATTTGGTTTTTTTAATCGCCACGTTCTTCCTCAACCATTTTCCAATGTTATACTCATCTTTAGACGGTTTAACGTCCTCTTCACCTGTAACACCGTACTCCTGCAATTACAAATCAAAATTAAAACTTTTTAAATTTTTGTTTTGGCGCTTCACACCAGAGCGCGCTGTTTATCAAAACAACACTAACGTCACTGCTAATGTCATTCGCGTGCATCGAAGTGATACAGCTTTTGAAAATAATGTTATTTTTGTGCACGAACAAAGTAAATGTTACGGAAATGCCCTACGAACGCGAGCGTTCGCGTCTCGCCCCTCTTACGCGCGATAGCACAGCGTGTCAGTGACGAATTAACAATGTACCGTTAGCGCAAAAATCTAATTGTCAGTTAAAAACAATTAACCATTTCGTTTCGGCATAATTTCCGCAAACAAAACCATTTAATTTCCATTCACTGTCGATATACCGATACACGTTCACCAAGAAATTTGTAATATTTTGCGCTGCGCGAAGAAGCAACGTCATCGAATGTTACTGTCGCGAACATATTTTGGGGTGTTTATACGTTAGCTCGTCGCACATTTATGTTTGCCGGGAATAGTTTTAGTCTTTATATATTTTATTAGCGTACGCGTGTTAGAAATTAGTTAAATAGTATGGTAAAATTAAAAATACTCACGTCTTTACGTCTCTTGCCTTTCTTCTTCTCCGCCATGTTGACAATTGTCTGACGTCAGTGTGACCAAACTCGAAAAGACAAATCTTGCAAAATGCTAGAAATGATCTGCATTTTTTTTTTCATTTTAATTTTCTTTCATTATTATTAATTACAGTACACAACTCAATGTCTTTAAAATTATATTAGAAATTATGGCAAAAGGAAGAAAAAAAATTGTGAAAAGAATACCAGGCACAAGTAGTTTCCCATTTATAAAAATTATAGAAACAGGATTTAACTTTAAAACAACATCATCAAAACTCATTCTTATTTTAATAATATGTAGATAAACTCTCAAATTAAAATAATCGAATTTCAATTTAAAATATTTAAGCGCCCTCTCTTTCAACACAAAGCAAATTTAATTGAAGGTCGTTCAAAAATAAAGTCCAAAAACATTATTTTCCATGGATATCGTCCAATTTACAAAACCAAAAGTTTATTTTGAGTTATAGTACTTTAATTAGCATATCAATCTCTCTATATTTTATCACAGATCTGTGATTTTATGTTGAATGTTTAGGATTAGAAATTACATATGAATAATTCCAATGTAAAATTAATCAGGTTCCTCGTTAATAAACAGAAAAATCTTCATTGGTAGTACCATAGTACGTTTTACGCTTGGAAAGGGGCTATACCAATCAATCTGTTCAATTATCAATTAATGGCACTACATATATTGAATAGAATTATTTCCAAACCCTGTAACTGCACAGTGAATGGCTCACATTTTAGCACTAAAGTCATGAAAGAATTAGAAATCAAAGTAAGTATTATAATAACATAAATTTTCTCGTGTTTTTTACTTCAAATCATCGGTTTAGAAATGCTATCAAATCTTGGGAATCCCAGAAAATAGTGATCAAGAAGAGATACGTAAGGCCTATTTGACGTTAGTTAAAAAATACCACCCTGACAGCTTAGATGGGGACGTCACTAAGTTCCAAGAAGTATACACTTTCCTCCCTTGTTATTATATATCGAAATTTCTCGTTTTTTAGGTTGATACAGCTTTTCGTATATTAATCCATAAGAAATCTGAAGAGCGTTGGAGTGTAGACGAAGAAGACAGTGTTCAAGAACAGGATATTGAGGTAATTCTATGATAATATGAAAAAATTATTGATTTTAAAGTTTCAAAGTAGCACACCGCACCTCAGCACCGACAATATTTAAGTTTCGATGGAGTTGGGAGTGGAACCATCTTTCAAAGGGAAAAACAGTATGCTAAAATCAAAGCAATGCAAGCAGCGGATAATGTTTTGAAGCATCGGATACAGAAAGTTGTGGCGGAGGAAAACACTTTAATGATAAAGGTCCCGTTAAAACATAAAATAAAAACTAAGTAAGTTTATGTTTTGTTGAATAAGTATTTCTCTTACATGTAGAAGACATGAAGAGCAACAACTTTTCTTAGTGAGAAAAGGGGGACTTGTACAAGGGAGTCACAATTAAATCAAATGTACATACTTTTTAGGTTATGTATACATCTTAATACAGGTGTTTTTCATGAAAATGTTATTTATAATATTTTTCTTGGTGTTTTTAACACTTTTACTTAATAATTTACGATTATATACTGTTTTGTACTCTAAAATGTTGAAAATAAAGAATATAAAATAGTATATTAAATTAAATAAAAGTGTTAATAACATCAGGAAGATGTATCCATAACCTAAAATGTATCTATAACCTAAAAGATATGTATGTATATTATATATCTTTTTCGTTTAAAACACTTTGGCCATGTTTAAAAAATATGTTATTTCTCTTTAAAGATATGGCTTTGATCGTTTAGTAGAAGACTTAATACAAGAAGCAATGTTGAAAGGCCAATTCAATAACCTGGCTGGTTGTGGAAAACCATTAAAAAACATCCAAAACAGAAATCCGTACGTTGATTTTATTACCCACAAAATTAACGAAGTAAATTATTATTTGTATTCATTTCCAAGAGCTTTATTATCGTTATCCTGTAGGTGCTAATCGAGAATGGATTCACACCGGAATGGATCACATTGCAGAAGGAGATACGCCAAGAGATCGAAACGTTACGAGAAAGTTTGACTATGGAAAGAAAGTACTTCGGACCAAATCCTCTTGGCATCGAAGAAGTTAGTAAATGGGAGAAGATTATTGAAAATCACAAAAAGCTCAACGACAACATCAACAAGAAGATAAACAAATTTAATTTGGTCGTGCCAGTCTTGAATAAGCAAATGTTGTGCATTGATTTAGATAAAGAAGCCGAGAGAATTTTGTTGCAGGGAAAATATGCCAGTTGTGACTCGGAGAAGATTCACGAAGAAAGGAAGAAATATTCGAATGGGGGTGTTACGGAGAATTTATTCGGGTTTCTAGATTTGATATTTAAGAGATAGGTAAGTTGTAAATTTTGTGATATTAAATAAATCTTGTTTATTTTTATGTAAATCAATCGATTTAGAGATAGATAAAGGAGGGTTACCACTGTTTGATTAATAAAAATTGCTTCGTTAATCAATTTATTTATTTGTAATAAAAATCGTATAATTAAAATAATCACTATCTATCACTGTCTTGTCACTTGTCACTATCACTTCCATATTAATCTATTGTTATCCAACTTAACCTCTTCATTTGCCAACATTTGGAGTGCCCTGGGGTAAGCTCGATGCTCCGCAGTTTTTATTCTCTCCGTCAAGATCTCGACTGTATCGTTTACATGTATCGGCACAGTTTCTTGAGCAATTATTGCTCCGGTATCAACATCTTCCTACAATAATAAATCGAAAAATGCATTAAATAATACGACATAGGTATTTCAACAAATTCACCTCCACGAAATGCACTGTACATCCGGTGACTCTAACACCGGCTTCTAAAGCTTGCCTTTGGGCGTGCGTTCCTTTGAATAGGGGTAACAAAGCCGGGTGGATGTTGATTAGTTTACCCTTCCATCTTCTCGTGAAGAAACCGCTCAAGATCCTCATGAAACCGGCCAAGCAAACAATTTCTACACCAGCTTTGACTAGTTCTTCGTGCATGGCTTCGTCGAATTCTTCCCGGGAGGAAAAGTTTGTGTGTTTCAGTACCTATTAAGGGTTATAAAATAAAAATGTGTAAAGATACAAGCAAAATTTTACCTTCGTTGGTATTCTAGCTCTTTCGGCACGTTTTAATCCTTCCACATCGGGTTTATTCGAAATTACGAGAACTACCTCAGCCCCAATATGCCTTATAGGGTCCGTCGTGGCATTAATTAATGCTTGCAAATTCGTACCGGTCCCAGATATTAATACGCCGACTCTCTTTTTTGGAACAGCATTGAGACTAACGGCATAAGGTACGTATTTCCTCATTTTTGGTTCCATAGCTGCTGTGATGTTACGAATCAAGACCGAAGGGTTACCTTAAAATGCAAATTTAAGAACTACATATAGGGAAATTGTAAACGATTATACAATTTTCATTACCGTTAGATATACGGATGACTTTTCCAGCGACTATCGGATTATATTCTTTTAACATATCGGAAATGCAGCTTTGATCTTGCGGGTTTATCACTAGTACAGCACCTATTCCCAAATTAAAGGTTCGTAGCAATTCAGATTCGTTGATACCACCTAAATACAAAAATTAAAATAGCTGGGATGTAACTTATGCAGAAGGAATCCTTACCGACAACGGCTAACCATGCAAATACCTCGGGAATATCCCACGTTTTAGCATCTAATTCCACTCCCAGCCCCGACTGTAGAATCCTAGGGATATTTTCTACTAAGCCACCACCGGTTATATGCGCGAATGCTTTGACTTTCCTAGTTTGGATAGCTTTTCTAACACCTTTTGCATAAATTTGGGTTGGAATCAGTAGTTCTTCGCCTAAAATTTGGTTTTTGAACAAAATATGGGCAATCTTACACGTCGGTCGAAAGGAAAAATATTTTACCGAAGCTCCGTCCCCTTGCACTAAACGGTGCTTTGTCGTTGTAGCTTGCGTTAGCTAATTTCATTACCTGCCGGACCATACTAAACCCGTTGCTGTGTAATCCGCTCGAAGGTAAAGCTAGAATAACGTCATCAGGTTGTATTTTCGAGGTTTGCGGAAGAATTTGATCCCTCTCAACTGCTCCGACAGCAAATCCGGCTAAATCGTATTCACCGGAGGGATACATGTCGGGCATTTCTGCAGTTTCCCCACCTTAAATGTTAAACGCATTAGTTCAATTGTAAAATCCTGTGTGACGGCTATTTTGGATTCTGCACCTAAAATTTCTAAAACAGTAAAAAAAACAAAATGTTTACCTATTAAAGAACATCCGGCTATACGACAGCCCTCGGCGACACCATTTATAACCTCTTTCGCAACAAAAATATCTAGTTTTCCACAGGCGAAGTAATCCAAAAAGAACAGGGGTTCGGCTCCATTAGCTAAGACATCGTTTACACACATTGCGACTAAATCTATACCGATCGTATTGTGTACGCCGATCTCTTGGGCAATCTTAAGGTAACAAAATCAAATATCACGATATATTTAATATATAATTGAGGTGAGATTACTTTTAATTTAGTTCCGACGCCATCCGTGCCCGACACTAGTATAGGATCTTTAAACCCAGCCGCTTTTAAGTCGAATAATCCTCCGAACCCACCCAAGCCGCCCAAGATACCTGGCCGATCTGTCGATTTTGCTAACGGTTTGATGTGGCCGACAAGTTCGTTACCAGCTGCGATGTCTACACCGCTCGCTTTATAAGTTAATTTACCCGATTGTAAAATTGCACTGAAACAGTATAATAATAATGGAAAAGTATTTTTCCCTATTTAATCGAATATATAAGATGATATTTTTAATTTTACCGCTTCGTACGTGATATTTACCATGAAATTCCTTTATGAGCTATATCCCTACGATAATGTGAGCCGTCGAATTTAATTTCACTGCATGATTGCGTCGATAATGCAGCAGCTGTCGTTAGGCGACTTGCGATGCTAACGGCTATCAAAACTCTACCACCATTAGTAACTAAATTACCGTCTTTCAACGTTGTACCACTGTGGAAAACTATACAATTTGGTTTAGCATTAACTTGATCGACACCTAAAATGAATTAATATTAAGGCTGGTATTTATAGTCCGTACTCATGCTCAAGTACGCGTTGGCAGGTACTTGAGCATCTGCATCCTTTAGCGCATGCTCAGTATGGGGCAACACGTACTTGAGCACGGACTATAGAGACCACCCTAAGGAAGCTTGTGTGAATGCGACCATAATCGATATATTTTATAACAAAAGTGAAAGTATAAGTGAAACCTTACCTGTGATAACTTGTCCTTTGCTAGAGGATTCTGGATAACCTCTCGAAGACATAACGACACCTACAGCGCATACGTTGCTTTTCCATTTTAAGACAGTCGTATCTAAGCTGCTATTGCAACAGGCAATCATTAAACTGTATAAGTCGGATTCTAAGAGCGGCAGAATCACTTGCGTTTCCGGATCACCAAATCTACAATTGAATTCTAATACTTTCGGACCACTTTTAGTTAACATTAGCCCCGCGTAAAGAACTCCTATACAAAAATAAAAAAACACGTAAAAAAACTATTTTTGACATTCTAACGATCATAAAAGATAACTATTTTTAAAATTCTTGTTCTTTACATTACCAATAGTTAGAATTAAGTGGTACCCAAGGTATATACCAAACGAAAAACAAAATTTTTATCAAGCATGCATATGTCCCACTTTGAACAAACACTCCCCGTTTATACTGTATCAAATATTCACCTGTATATCGGATATTTTCGTGTTGTAGTCCTTGAACTGTCCGTTTCAAAATAGCTTCTTTAACGATATTTAACTCATTCTCTTTTATTAGTGGACACGGACAATAAGCCCCCATCCCTCCTGTATTAGGCCCCATATCATTGTCGAATATTCTTTTGTGATCTTGTGCCGGTAACATGACCTTTATAGTGTTTCCATCGCAGAACGATAAAACCTAAAATAGCCATATGATCAAGACACATTCCTATTGTCTCAAGAAATTTCTTAAAATTTCACAACGAATATACAAAGGAATAAAGTAAAAGAGTTGGTGAAAAGAGAAAAGCAGAAAACCTTGGAAGAATTTGGGGAGAAAATGGAACGTGATAGTAAGGGTTTCAAAACATATATTGCCGTGACCATTGATTGGTTTGTTTGATTCTCCATTGTTTCATTGATTGATTTTCCCGCAGGCATCAGTTTCGAGCCAGTGCTTTAGGATATGTTTTTATTATTACTAGTGAGATAATATGAAAAATAATTATGTTTAATTTAATTTTAAATCACTTACCGAAATCTCCTCCCCTTCCAGCAATTCTTCAATGACCACACATTCCCCAGCTGCTCCAAATTTTTTCCCAATAAGTATTTCATCGACGGCAGTACATGCAGCCTCCTTATTTGTTGCCACGATAACCCCTTTTCCAGCTGCTAAACCGCTAGCTTTAACAACCAAAGCGGGAAAGTCGGCATTGTTGATGAAATCTTTAGCTCCATCGGCGTTCGTGAAAGATTCCCACCTCGCCGTAGGAATCTTGTGCCTGGACATGAAACCTTTCGCCCAATTTTTATCCGATTCGATCCTCGCGGCATTTTTCGTCGGCCCGAACACGTAAATACCGTTCGATGTTAAAACGTCCACGATACCATTGGCTAAAGGATCTTCGGGACCGACTACCACCAGTAAAACGTTGTTGGATTTACACCAATCTGCTAATTTCTAGAACATCCGGACATTGTTTGACTAAAAAAATTTCTTTTTCGTTTATCGCGTTGGACTTACGTCGTAATTTCTGATATCCACGTCGACGTTTTTCGCTTTGTCAACGCAGCCGATGGCGTAGCTGCCGGGGGCTGCATAAATATTCTTTATTTGATTGCTCTGGGATAATTTCCATACAATAACGTGCTCTCTACCACCGCTACCGATTACTAAAACGTTCGCTGCCATATCGGAAGAGGGTCGTTGTAAAACTGTTTCCAGACTCGAGCATAAAGTGATATACTTAACTAATGACGTTAAAAATAATTTAATAATCGACAAATAAATAAATTGATCAACACATGCTACGTAAACAGATTTTTCAAAACACCGAAAGCGGCCTGTGCGCAAACTCGATGCTTGTATTCCAAATTGTAATCTTGAGTGCCATCTAGTTCTTATTACAACTATTAAGTGGGTAAATAACACCACCTCCTAGATAGCCGTCAAATCTATCTTACACAGGCAATCGTCGTATAAAATAGTTAATTGTTATAAAAACTTTTATTTAATTATGAGCGTGTTAATATAATCAACAGATATACATATGGAGAACATGTTTAAAATGTAATTATCCTAGTTAGTTATGAAAGAAAAATCAAGTTCAGCGCCATCTAATTTTTGTAATAGATACATTTCGTAAAAATTTTAAACAATTAACTATGGAAATATGTCCCCTGCTTATGGTAATTTCTCGATTTATCAAAATACAGATATCTGAAAGGCGTAGATACAATTAGTCAATAAACGGCGCCTTGTTTGTTTCCCCAATCTTAGGCAACGATGAAGAAAAGTATTTGTTGTAAAGGTCGTGGCCTCAGATTAGATAAATTTTATTTTGAAATGGAGATTTCCTAGAATGTCTACTGTAGTATCTTCTTACTTGTGTTAATATTAATTAACACAAGTAAGAAGATACTACAGTAGATCAAAATGGGATTTTATCCATTTCTTAGTTTAAACATAAAAGAAAGAGCCCTTGTAAAAATGCGGAATATGTATCATAATTTAACAAGGTAAAGATGGTGTTTATTAAGGAGTTAAAACTAGATTGCAACTTTACTATTTAGAATTTGGATTTCTTTATGTATAATGATGTAATGGAATTAGAATATATAAAAATGATTTTAAATATTTATTTTGTAGGGTAGCTGTAAATAACACCAACAATTTACTTTATTAATACGATATTATCGCAAACTGGCCTTACATAGTTCTTGACAGAAGTTGCGCATATGTAGAAATGCACATAATATAATAATGGCATGGATGCCACCTATATCACTACTTCCCTCTACAGGCATAACATATCAAAAGGCGCGAAATTTCAAAATATATATAACCAAATACTACAATTTTCTTATTTAACATTAATTTTATTGACTAAAATTGTGTTTTTCTTTCTATTAATTTAGTTTATTATAAAGCCATATGTAAAGTGCAATTTGTAATATTGAGGACGTTTCATGTAATTATGTAACCTTAAATGGTATATGTAACTAAACTTACTAAACGAAAAGTCTGTTATTTATAGTTATCGCAGTTAACACTAAACAATATTTTAAAATAAAAATACCGAATTTAAAAAATCATTCTTGCTTATTAGTTGCCAATCTTTTGAGAACGGAATTTTTAAGCTGTTCGAACCAATCATATCTTTAGTTTTTATCGGGTGATTTTAAATAATATTCCAAATTGAGAAAGATGAACTATAGATTACCTTCAAACCCTGTTGAGTTAGCTGGTTGCCTAATTTTCATAGGAGTTACAAGTCTTTGTTCTGTTCCAACAGGCAGTTTTCTGACGCTTCGCGATTACGTGAACCAATCATAAAACATATTTTAGTTCTCAACGACTCCAATCTGTTGTCTGATTGGTCATATCATAACGCACCAACAGTAACTGCGTGTTGGAACAGAGCTCCTATGTTTCTCTCTGCGCAATCTCTGATAAATTGTATTCTATATATGACTATGCTGTCCAGCGGTTTTAGGTTCATATCTTCTAGCACTTTCCCTAAGCCGTTTGAGACAACTACAAATGATATATGTCTCCAAATCTTATGTATGTGTCTTATACGGTATAGAATCATCATATAGAAATACACATCCCTCTTCCGGCTCCTACTGTGAGAACTTTAGCGGGAGCTATTACAACGTTCGGAACCTAAACCGGCCGGACAATACTACTGAGTCCAGCTAAATCAGTACGATCACCTGTATGTAAAACTCGACTTTAAACGAATATATTTTAAGATCGAATTTCGCTTGCTCATACCCTATCTGATAGAAATACAATTCTATTCGTCGTTTCATCTTTCCCGCTTAGATTTCAGCGTTTTTTCTTAAATGGCAGCAGGTGGTTCATGCAGTGTTTTTGTGTAGGTGATCTTTGGGCCGAATTTCTGGATTTTGAGACAATAACAACTGAAATGTCTGAAATAATAAATACGTTAACACCAGCCGACGTTAGTTTAACGCCGACTACAGAATCTCTAATCACCGATCCCGGACATATTTGGGGAAGATTATTTCCGACTTTGGAGTGTCTCTCCGCTTACGGTATAGAATGTTTTGCGTTTTAATTGCTGGCGTTGAATTTAATTCGTGGGGTAAATTGCAGATTTGAAGACTTCAACATTCAAATTGGGTAAAAATGAAGATTGCGACTGTGTTTTAACCGACCAGACTTTTATTCGCAACAAGTTGGATAATATAAGCCGAGAACATTTTGTTATAGTCAAAGAATCCGATAAGCCGGTGTACATTAAGGATCTGAGTAAAAATGGGACGTTCTTGAACGGCGAGAAGATCGGAAAGAAACGGACACGTTTATTGCAGCATGATGACGAGATCTCTATTGGATTTCAGGGATTGAAAGGTATTTATCGAATGGAATCATCAAATATGTGTTTATTGGAAATCATTTGATCCAAATTTTTTAGTGTTTTTATATAAGAATTTTCAAAACAGCAACGATAATTTCCTCCCGAAGGAATTGCAGAAGAAATATTATGTTTCGAAATTTCTAGGACGCGGTGCTTGTGGTGAAGTTAGATTGATTTTGGATAGGGTTCGTAAATTATTTCTATTGGATTATTATTTCATTTCCAGTTCGTTTTAGGAAACATGTAGACCATATGCAATTAAAAAGATTATAAAGGCGAGATCATCTAGGGTCCACGATATGAGAAATGCAATAGCGATACGCAAGGAAATAAACATCATGAAGAACTTTGGCAACCACGTAAGTAAATCCTTGGTTATTTAGCCCCGAACTTTTATTTCCGCAGCTGCTCGGGTTTCATGTTTCTAACTTCTTACGTCTTACCCTGTTTTTTCCAACTCTTTTGCTTCGTAAACCTGTTTCACTAACCTTTTTTCCCGTTTTTATTACATGTCCTAGCCACGCCACAACTACAGTTCCCATTCTTCTTTATGTTTTGAATTTGTTGAATATATTCCTTTTTAGCCATTGATCGTATCAATCATCGAAGTACAGGAAACCCCAGAGGCATTCTTCATAACGATGGAATACATGGAAGGTGGTCAATTGAGAGACTTGGTTCAATCACGACGTTTAACCGAAGAACAAGTTAAACATTTCCTATATCAAATTGTAATAGCCGTTGAGCATTTACACAATCAGGGCATAATACACCGTGACTTAAAGGTAAGATTGTATTATTATCGAATTAAATTTGCTATGATTCTCCTTGTATGATGCAGGCCGATAATATTTTATTGAAAGATAGAGACGATACAAACACGATCGTTAAAATTTCCGATTTTGGGTTGAGCAAGATTTTGGAAGATGAAAGTTTAGCGAGCACACGGTGTGGTACTCCTTATTATATCGCACCGGAAATAGTCGATCCGACAAAAGGTCGATACGACCGCAAGGTCGATATTTGGAGCCTAGGTGTTTTGATGTACTTCATGTTGTCCCAAGATTTGCCTTTTCAGTGAGTTGTAATATTTTTCTTCTACTATTCCTAAAATAGCTGTAGTACTTACTATTTCTAAGTGGCGTATGTAATATCTATTTTTTCTTCAAAAATGCAACATTTCTAAGTAACAAAATCATATACGTTGTTATTATATATACTAAAAGGCACCCATAGGGCGGGTATAGGTATTAAATCGCAAAACTTTATCTTCCCCGGCCGTTCGGAGGATAAATACAACTTGATGTACAGTCTAGACAAACAATTGTGTAATATTTGATACTTAATGCAATAAATATTTGATATTGGTGAAAAGAGGAACCATTTTAGATAATAATTTCTTACATTTAGAGTAAATCCAATATTTTCATATTTTTTTACTTCGAAATTTGTTTTTGACTTTTCTTCATTATGATACTTTCATGAAAAATACATTTGGCAACGTTGTAGAATAATTAGATTGTATTCTGTTGTTTTAATCAATGACGCTACACTCAAATTTTGACATGTATGTATTTAATTCGACTTTCTTGTCATAATTTCATGTAACTTATACATAAAATATAGATAATATGCTTACGCCTATTGTTTTGTTCATCGCAGGATTCTAAATTGCCGTTCTCATTTATTACATTTCATATAACTTTCGCTTCTTTTAAGATCTACTGATACTAGAGCACTAACCAAACTAATAATCGCCGGAAAGTATCTCATGGTTGACCCGACTTGGGCAAGTGTTTCTAAGGAAGCCAAAGACTTGATCGGTCAAATGTTGACCGTATCTCCCGAGACTAGGATCAATTTGGAAGATATCCCAGACCATCCGTGGATTAAAAATGTAAGCTGCACGGACCCTAAATTGCATGCTTCGATTGCCTCGCTGTGTTTTCAAACAAATTTCATCTTGTTTTATTATATTTTAGGATGCGTGGATAGTAAAAAGAGTTGAGGACCTAGTATACGGACTGGACAGGACCTATTCGTTCGATTTAGATGAGACGATCATAGCACCGCAAGCAAAACGTATTAGATTGGATCCGAATTGATCGTAACTGGTTAAAACAGAGTATGTATATTTAATTAGCGAGCAGCAGGCTGCAATTTTATTTATTTCACCCACGGTTTGTGTTCGAAATATTTTTTCCAACCGGAAAATATATTTTGTCTGCCTGTTTAACATAAAACCATGTAAGTATCTATTATATTTATACACTTTATTATTATAGACGTTTGTTTATAAATATTATGCTTCAAATTGAAGATTTTCTATCCAAAAATATCGTTTAATTATATTTTTATCTCTAAATATTGCCAAAAATGCAATTACTCGACATAATTCTTATGTTGTCATACCTTATATCGGCATTTTTGAATTTATAGTGCCTTAATAACGAGTTTATATTTAACTTTTGTTATTGCAAGCTGCTGATATATACAGGAGAGTCAGAAAATCTGATGACTTGTTTATTACGATTATAAATTGAGACTAAGATATTTTGAGGTTAAATAAATAATTTTCGCTACGGCTATGATAAATACCGCTTAAACCTAGAGCCCGTATTGAATTTTTTTTAATTGTGCTTTGGACCTTGTCGCCACATTAATATATACTACATATATAGGTTACACATGACCGCGAAAGGAAAATGTGCCCTTTTATTTCAGTAACTAATTCTCTCCCACCCCTTACAACGCAATGCAATTAATTAATTTGGATTTATTCGAAACATTTCTAGAATTAAAAAGAAATTGAATTGCATACAGCGTGTCTCAATGAAAATATACGTCTATATAGTTTTAAAACTCCCTATAGTATAGTCAGATATTTTTTTAAAGGCACACAACTATCCATCAGTTCCGTAAAAAAAAAATCTTTTCCGAAAACACCTTTCTAAATCCAATAATCATTTATAGCTATAATTCGAAGCTGATGATGACGTTTTTAGTGGGGCTATCTCGGCTATCCTCCCACCCCCTCTCCAGACGTCGGCACCATCCGTCGCTGACTGAATTGTCTTTTCACGAATTTTATTTTCCGCGATAAACCTTGGATTCCCTACAATTAAATAACGCTGACTTTCAAATTACGTTAATTCATTTCATCAATTAAGATCTTAAATTCGCATTGAAAAAAATAATACTTCTTACAATAATTCCCTAACTTCAGCAATTCCATTCTCGAAATTACTAGAAACAAAAAGAAAAAGTGTAGAAATACGGGCAGTTCTAATAAATTCCAGGAGCCAATCGGAGCGCGCATTTACAATTTAAACCGAAGCGAAAAACTTGGTATAATTGCCGCTAGATGCCGCGACAATACGTTTACACATTCCGTGACAGTATATTGTTTTAATTTGAATTGCGCCTATTTTAGATTAAACTTGTCAAAGATCTGTAGTGGAAATTAAAAAAAAAGTTCGCTTTTACCAAATGAGGCGAATTTTTTTTTTTTACCAACCAACAAAATATCTCAATTTTTAACTCAATCTTCTAATTCTTAACACACGGGAATTCTAAAGGCACTAAAGTGGTGTTTCTTCCGCAATTTCTGACCATCCCTGTATATATTTTGTGATCCATAAGACATAATACTTTGTTTATATTGTACTTTGTTTATATTATACTTAGTAGTGTATCGTCTATTATTGTTAGTTACCAAATCATGTTTATCCATATCTTCTTTAGATCTGCAGATATTTTTATAATCTCAGAGAAAAGTTGTTTTACAAACATTTTTTTTTCTTTTGATAAGAAAAATTACTTAAAACCAATGTTTTGGGTAAAGTATTATTGTAATATGCGTTCCTATACTCTTTGTACATTATTACGTATTGTTTATTGACAAATATCGACTGTTGTAGAATTTGTCGCAAAGATGTGACAACTATGTGCAGTTGTCTTATATAGTGTTTTGATAAATATATATATATATATCATAATCCAGTATTGTTATCTACTTTCTGTTTTGCTATTTTTTTACATGAAATATAAATACACATTATTTGTGTCCGTTTGTTTCATTTCAATAATTTCGTAATTATATTTGCGAATCTCTTATTTGAAAACTGGAATTGTTAGATGAAGACAACATTAAAGGTCGGCCAAAAACATTAACATTAAAGTCCAGGGACATTTTTGCTACCAACTCGAGATAGTTAAGATTGATCCCTGTATATATTTTTGTAATACCTTCTCCCATGATATAGCGTTCGTTAACTGTTAGATGCACGCTGTCTTGAAATGGATGGCTTATTAGCAGTATACGGAGAACAAACCGTCAGAATTAATTGAAATTTTGCATGTGCAAGTTATTCAATATTTATGTCCGTGGATTGTTGCCGCTTCTACCTTAATCAGGTAACATTTATTCTTACTAAGGTTAACCTATAGGTGGCGCTCTGGTAGAGAAACTGAAAGATACGCACCATCAACAATATACTATATGAATGTAACAGCAATTATATACATTATTATTATATACATACTCTTGTAAAGAAAACGGTCAACTAGAACACTTCTTCAAATCGCAAATAGCGTCTCATGCCGAAAAATAGTACATTTTATTCCATCCATAAAATGATAAAACAAAGCCAATTCATGCGGATAAGCAACATACGAAGAGATTAGAACATACAATTATTAGACATAATTATATTCGAGGTGAAAGAAATGGGAAAAAAGAGGCGAATGAAGAAGAACAAAAAGAGAAATAAGATGGGAAGATACAAAAATGTTTGCGACAGAAAAGAAGTGGAAGAAGTACGGAAGAAGACATCTGGAAACTCGACACCCAAAGATACATGAGCCTCCAGAACTAAGTAAATAATTTACAAAACTACTTAAAATTTATTTCTAAGAAATGTGTTTTCTTGTTTGTAAAGGCATAAATTTGAATGATGAAAAGTTACTTCGTTTTAAAATGATTTAATAATGTTTGGGTCACCTTGTACAAGTCGACAGTCACTGTACAAAAGAAAAAACCTATATATATTTTACTTTGCCGAATCCCCTTTTTGGTGGAAAACAAAATCAGAACATTAACCATTTCTGGCCTATCCTCTACTCGTTTCGTAACACACAATTTGCCAATATCGATTAATCCCAATAGTTGTCGTAGAATAGGAAGGAATCTGGCATTGGGGTAATCAGCCGTTGTTGGGGTTCAGTTCAGTAATTAAAATGTTCACTTGCGTCTTGAGTTCTATCTGAAGACCAGATATATTAATTATGTTCGCGGTACCGAGGTTTGAACCTAGTGTTTCGCCTACCTTCGCAATACAATTTCAAGAGGAGGGATTAAAAATAATATATTGGGTTTATAAAAATCTCAATACTTTATTTCCGTACAAGGACAAAAAAATATAAAACCATCATTTCTAACATTCATACTTTTTTTTTGAATTCAATTACCATAATAATTTTATCTCGATTTATTTTCAATTACTTTATAAATATATACAATACTTTATTTTTAAGACATCTCATTTCATTTATCATCGACAAAAATCAGTCTTCTATATTAAACAATTTTTAAGGACTACTAAAATAAAATTAATATAAAATAAATAATGTGGTAATAGTATGCTCCGATTAAAACTATTTCTTCTTTTAATTAATACGTATCTATATATAACAGCTATATAATTTTGCTTCTACAACTAAATTTTGGACCTTCTTGACATATATTATCGATCGAAGAGATTTTAAATTACAAAATAATTGTACGTAACTAATTTTGATATGCTTTCGTACACTTCGTTACATAAATATCTCGGAAGGGTAAAAACACACACAACGAATGGATAGACGGTAAGTGATGCTTCAGACATATCGGAAGAGACTTTTAGACACACCTTTATACGTAAGAGTTCATCACATTAGTATCTATATAATTTAAAAAGAATTAATAATAATAATAATCCCGCAACCAATTCTCTCTCTCTCCCTCCCTATATATTAAAATATTATAATTTATTAAATATCTGTAAATACATCCTAATCGGTAGAAGGAGTGAGAGCTTTCGAAACTTTTCGCTGGCAAATTTCACTCGTTGCGTTTCCTCGAGTTTATAATACCATACCGTTCGGCATTAACACCTGGAAATTAGTATGTAGTACGTTGTCAGTCGGGATCCAGCAAGGGGTTGTATCAGAGACATCGCATTAACCTGTCGATCCTCCTATTTCCCATGGCCCCGTTCCAGTACAAGTTTTTATTTCGATTCGATTAGAAAATTTACACGACCTAATTTTAACGAACTAGGGATCAAGACATGAGACTCCTTCTTTCCGGATCTTGAGTTTGATTGTCTACGAAAGAGAAAATAATAATAATTAATATCTTTTCGTTACTTAACAATTTCGCAAGTTTTTTTTATCCCATAAATGTACCGAGCATCACATGTCGCAAGAATCACAGGATAACATTTTTATTCGTATTTGTTTCATTTTTGAAATTCAAATTGACTATCGAGCGATTAATTTATCCCCCGAACATTTCAACTTCTAAATGCAACAAAATCAAATTTAAAAATGATTTTAAATGATGCACCCTGTTATATGAGGGCTTGCGATACCCACTATATAATTTTTGTTAATCATCCGATAGCTTTTGTTAAACTTCATCGAATTAAAATACAATTGTACGATATACCAAAGCTTTATCGATGAAGCAAAAAATCAAAACAGATCCTAATACACTATAGGAAACCAAAATTCCCATAAATTCTGCAAAATTACCATCACCAGCATGTACGAGGAAGTATTGATATCTAGTTAGCCCAGAACCTTTCTAGTAGATAAAATCGAATATGGTCGCTATGGTCACAACTTGTGTAAATTTGACATCCGCAACGATGAATTTTTTTAAAAACGGCATGTCCGAGAAAAGATCGAGTTTCAGTCTGTCTGCAAGTATTTATTTTTGAAAAGACTATCGGGAAATGACATTTTCGCTGATAAAAATAGGTTAGGAAATGACCAGTGCAGACAACGAACGTATAGCAAAAAGAACTGTCCATAGAGGTTTCCCGTGAGCTGTCATGTGCTGATCGTATAGGTTAGGATATGAAATGAAAGGTGAGAAAATGCCAACTTAGAAGTTTACAAAATGGAGTTTAGTTTGAAAATACGCAAAAATAGTACGGTATGAAGTTAGCGGTTTTTGTTTTCTAATGCAATATGTTGGTGGTACCATCAAATGAAGTTTCAAAAAAGGTTATGTTGAATGAAACTCGATTTTGTGAAATATTGTGACCATTTATATAGCAGGCTCAGTACTTATCAATACCCCCTCGTAAATACAGCATCGACACATCACACTTACGCATTCAAACGATGATTTTTTTCATTGTAAATTTGAGATTTTAAATTTGAGCATCTCACATTTATTAGCTCCAATTATAAAGTTACAATAAAGAAGTGTCGATGCTGCAAGTAAAATTTATGATTCCGTAGCACCAGATTTCCCTGAAATACAAGAAGGATCACCAACGAAGGAAGAACTATATAGAACGAAACACCAAATCCTTAATACCCCAAAACTAAAATAAATAATGACATATATTATAAACATACAAACTACTTTTTAATTGCTTTTCTACGAGAAGCCTGCATCAGAAAGTCTGGGTAACCTCTCTGTGTCGCTGCCAATATCCGGATCGGAGTCTAAAGTCGGATGATACATAGAGTATTAGCTACGGTAGCAATCGAAGTTTCAATCGGATTAAAAATTCACATAGTCGCGGTCGGAAACGTTAAAAATACAAAACAAATGTCGTTATTTACCAATAGTGGGACTTACTTTTAACAGCGCGTTCGACCTTTTGCCTATCTTTAACTATATACAGGGCGTTTAATAGGAAGAACAGTCCACCGAGGATCTCGACGAAGCACGTCGTGAACAGGGCGTATTGTAACGCTCTAAACTCGATGTAGCTGGTGCTGTTTTCGCTTGTAGCGGTTAGGCTCTCGGCCAATGGACCAGAGGCGTTGACCAATTGGGTACTCGTCGCCAAATCGGCCTTCATCACAGACGTTAACGTATCTGAAATCTATTAAAGAAAAAAGGCAATTTTAGTGCTTCAAATCACAGAAATATTGTGTAAATTTGGTTGCATAACGATATTTTTGATTAACTACAATCGGTTGCATAAATAAATGAGTTGAATAATGCACAGGTGATCTGTTAGTCTTATGCATTTGGTGAATGTTGTAACGGTACTCTTACAAAAATAAATAAATCAATAATTTGGCTACCATGAGTACTCTATTGTATACTTGTCTCAGGTCGCGCAGTTCCGGCAAAGT
>JARFOC010000723.1:472689-502574 GCA_031763485.1 Osmoderma eremita | reverse complement strand
TTATTTTTAATATAGTGAAGATTTATACTGTTTCAAGTGTTTTATTTACATAATATGGATCTTCATCAAGTAAACGCGAAATCAATCCAATTATTATTTACTAAGTAAGCTCAGGTCTGCAATGCGCGCTAGTAGTATGGGCCTAAGACTAGTTATTGATTATGTTAATTTACACAGATATTACTACTGAAGAAAATAAATATAATACGGTCTTTGTATTAAAATAGAGAATTATAATTTTCTCTGAACGAAGTTTCTAAATTAAATTAAAATCACAATGGAACCGATGGATTTTAAGTGCCGGCTTTGGCGTGATCGAACCCCGTTACGAGACTGGTTAATAGCAACATTCACCCTCGCAGCCGCCTGCCTATGTATATTAAATTCGAAACGAGAGAGCGTTTGCCATAGAGAGGAGAGGCAAGCGCATAGCCGGCGCGGCGTTGAATCGAAAATATGAACTCAATTTCGCTATAATTATTGCGTTCGGCCCGTAAATGCGGGCGACCGCTAAACGTAATTGAACCAACGTGCCGGCAATCAACTGGGAAATAAGTGACGGCCATTGATCGTGAATTATGACCAGTCATAATATATATTTAGGCTAAATAGGATGGGTACCCTACTTGACGTCCAACCCACGCGTTTGCTAGTAACAACGCGGCTCTCTTGATCATGATTAATCAGTTCGTTTACTCGATTGAGGTGTGTCACCCAATCGGATAGTTATGTTTAATATAAATATGTTGGAGAAATAGTGGTAATAAAGAGTATAATGTAATAATAGAAGAATTGAAACTGTTTTGGGATAAGTATCAAAAACAAGACCAAGTTTTCTGATATACAGACTGTTTGTTATAAAAAAAATTAAAATCCCCAGATAACAACCACACAAATGGAAAGTGTAAAACTGTCAAAGGCAACTGCTTATTAGAAAGTTAATAATAATATATATTGAACTGTAGGATCACACAGTGATATGAGAACATATAGATGTAAAATACAATTACAGTTAACACAGATACAATACTAAATTAGATAATTAGGTATTCAAGAAGTATTTAAGGCAATAGAAGGTATTGTTGACCAAGTACGATTTCAACTATTCTTGAGTCCAGGCGTAGTTCTACACTCCTTGATATCGTCAGGCACCTTCTTATAGAGTGGCTGGCACATATATTGCGGAGATCTCTCGAATGCCCTGGTTCGGTGCCTAGAAGTTCTGAGGTTGTTATATATGCCCTAGTGCTATAATTGTGGCACACGCCGTTTCGATCAAAAACCCGGTTTTCCCGGTCAAAGATCGCGCATTTGTATATATAAATACAAGAAACCGTTAGCATATTATTGTTCTTAAACACTAATCGACACGTTTCCCTTGGTTTTAATTTTAATATTGTTCGTAGCAAGCGCTTTGTGCTACAAAAACCTGATTAACACACACTGGTCGCAGAGCCCCACAAAAAAGATACACGCCATACGGCAAGCCGCTGTGATTAGTAGGGACTGAATTGTCATATCTGCTTTCAATTGCAAAAAGTATCACGTGTTCGTCGGCATTCTATGACATCCAAATAAAAAAACAAGTAATAAAAACTTGGAACACAAACACATTCAATAATAATATACCCACCATAATATATTTTGTGTGACTGATCTGAGTTTTGGAACCCCAAGATCTATAATTTTATAAATTGTATCTGTCTGATATTCATTTGAGAACTGTATGTTTTGCCAAGCATTTTTATTAAGAAATATTTATACTCTTAATAATACCTACCTACATAAATTCTGTATTATGCAGAATACGTTTGTCGCAAACGAGTTATCTATTGTATATCAGTCATATTACAAAATTAAATGAGAGATAAGGTTTGCACTTTAAGAAGCCGGATTTCTTCAGTATTTTTGTTAAAAAGTGCTAATGAGTATACAAAAATCTAAGACGTTTTGTGATTACGAATTATGCTCTTTACTTATTGGAGTCTCTAACTTTGGTCTCCATCATCCATAAGTCGGAGTTTCTGGTAAGCACTTCTTTAAGCTCTCACTTGGGTCATTGATAATTATCAGAAGTCAAGGCCAAGGAACATATCTTTGGAATCAAGTGTGATACTTGGCGATCTCGGTCATACCACACAACAAATTGTGGCCAAAGTGGATTTGTGAATAAATTTTTTTTTAAATCAGACTACTTTCGGAGAATAATCTAATTGTATAAAAAAAAACCCTAAAAGGCAGGTTTATCAGGAAGAAAGGAAAAATGATTTAAATAAAAATGGCATTTCTTGGCACTGCTAAATGATCCACATAATTATAAATACGTGCTAACCAAGAAGTATAGTTTTAAGTCGGAGGAGATTAAAACTAAAAATTCAAATTAGTAAAATAAGCAACGAAACAAATCAATTCAGTACCGCATAGTGACCAGCCAGAATCGATTTACTGTGTTTGAGAATGCAGATATTTTTTCGAAAAGTCTTAAATTTGTCTATTCTCACCAGATTTTTCTTATCTAAAATGCTAAGGAAGAGTCTTTCACTAAAGTGTAAACTATCTGCTTTTTTATTTTGTGTTATACAGTAAATGCTTGGTATTTATATTTTCTCCAACAAACATAATAACATATCTTACATAATACAGAACAAGTAGGTATTATTTAAGAAGTATAAAAGATAGTATCAATAAAACAATGAAGCTATGTTTTAATTAAAATGCATTTATCAAAATATAAAATTTGGAAAGGGGTATCAAACTATATGTTAAATATAATTTATAAATCTTTCCGTTCAATAAAACTTACAGGAAAAATATATCATGGTGTGTTTGAAATATGTTTCTCCTTCGAGTTTTTATTTATTTTTATACTTGTTTTTATCTGGAATATTCAGAGTGCTCCGGAACATATCCAAATGTTGTTATTTAAAGTAGATATGCGATTCAGTCCTAACTAGTGGCAGCCGCCCGACTGTAGCGGGGTGTGTGTGCGTGTATCTTTCCTCTAGCTTGCACTGTCCGGATAATTCTTTCTCCTAGTGTACTCGTAAGTCTATAATATATATCTAACAATTGAGAGATATATGCACTGTTTATTTTGCTAACAATATAGTCAATCTGGGGCTTTCAAGACAATTTATCTATATATGGATGAGAAATTGTGGATGAGGAATCTTGTGGAGGTGACGTAACTCATGTACTAAGGTAAAATTCAGTACGTTTTCCTTATTCAATACAAGGTTGTTTTCTCCACACCATTGCTTCATTTGTAATATAGCTGTTTTAACGTTTAGTTTGTGCTCCTATGCGGTATTGGAAGCAACAACTATAAAACTGTCATCAGCATAAATAAGTAGGTGTCCTTGAGTTATATGATTTTTTAGATCATTAATGAAGATAATGAACAATAGTGGGACGAGAGTAGATCCCTGGACAACTCCCATATCAAACGGCCGTTGCTCAGATTTTACCCCATTTACAGAGACATACAGCTTTCTGTCTGACACGAAGGAAATAACTCGGTCGCATATACTGCCACGAATACCAACAGCAATAAGTTTCTCTTGGAGAAAATCCCTGCGAATGGTGTCAACTGCTGCAAAAAATAGGCCGCTCACTAACTTGCCATCTTCAAGCATATTATTCAATTCCTGCGTGAAACTAGTAGTCGCAGTTTCACAGGAGTAGTTAGGCCTAAAACCATGTTGGCTGTCATGCAGTATATCAAATTTCCCCAGAAAACTATATATCCGCGACAACTTTTCAAGGATATTAGAGAAGACACTCAAACAGGAAATTGGGCGGTTGTTTTCGATGCTTCTACTATCTGCTTTCTTGAGCACTGGGATTACTCTAGCAAATTTCAGCTGGTTTAGAAACACACCTCTTTCAAACATTAAGTTTTCCAAGTGTGTCAGCGGCTTCAGTATATGTGGGGCAAGAGATCTAATAACATGTATGCTGGTGGAATCGGGTCCACTAGAATGCTTCATGCTTTCATGTTCGCTATGACCCTGCTAATGTCATCCTTGTGGATGTAGTGATTGGAGATTAATCTTATCAACAGTACACCGACCCGATAGATTACTCTGAAAATGCTCATTCACCTTGATATCCGTGTTAGGAATTGATTAAGTTAAAGTAAATTTAAGTTAGGAATTAATAAAAAAAAATTGATTTATAAAGAACTTATTTATTCCAATAGTCGGATATATACAACCTGTCCCAAATAGAGTAGGCTACCATTGGTATCTATCCAAACTCTAAAATTCGCAACGGTTTAGAAATTACCTGAAAATTGCTATTTTTTTAAACATAAATGTCTTAATGAATTGGGCAAAACATTGAAAAATGTTTTTTATGAGTGTTAGTTGGTTTAATTATAGACGCTTATGATTTACCTCAAAATAAATTTCAAGTTTGCGGTTTAAACGGTATTGGTAGCAACTTTCATATTTTTAATCGACGCCGTATTGGAGTTTGGCACACTTAAGTAGGACTTTTCTTCTTCGTTTCAATAATGTATCACAACCCATATCCAAATAAAAAAAAATAACCAAAATAGTGATTATTTTAGTTTTCAATAGTAGGGTGATAAATATGATCATTAAACAATAAAAGAAAGACGAACAATACCATATGTTTTGTACATACATCAAATATTACAAAAATTCTCGTCTTGCTGGAGAAACCTGCTTTGCATCTACAATTTTGCAGAGAGAAAACGACCTGATACTAAATTTTTTGAAAAGCTGGACGTAAATATGCAGAAGTATCGATGTTTAGGCAAACCCAATCGTTACCGAAACGTGGTAGCTGAATATGATGTACTAATATGTGTCTCGGCTAATCCAAATATTTAGATTGAGGAAATGTAAGTACAAGTTAACATATCTAAGTTTAAAACATAAGACACACAAACTTCTCCCCTATAAGTTTCATCGTTGAGGAGGCAAGTGATTTTATTCGGAGACCTGTCGCATGCAGATGTTTATATACCTAAGATACGTTAACTTGCGTTTGTATTTCCCGAGTAGAAATATTTGGATTCGCCTCCACAGAAAATAATATTTCAACAGTTTTCAATGTCTTATGAAATTCCGAAGATAGTTTACCTTAAAGGGACGAATACATTCTAGTTTACTATATCTAAAAATGGAGTTGGGGAGTTGATATACTCCAACGCATCCTAGATACCTTCAACAAAAATTCTTTCGGTAACTCCTTAAAGACCCGGATTTGAGGTCTTTTAGCCTGGAAAACTGGCTCGACGTCGCTGCAAGTCTTTCTTTAATTAACAAAGGAAGAAATAGTCCTCATGGAGCTAGGTCAGAGCCTTTTCACGACATCCCCTTTCAAGGCGTCGTAACTGAATGAAACTGCAGTTGTTCTTCCTGATCGTTGTAAACTTTATGAACTCTAGTAACAATAAAGTTTTTTGGGCAAAATGGTAGGAGCTCCTTTTGCACACAGCAACTTTAAAATTTATATTTGTTTCTGTGTAGATACCCAGAGCCCTTCTTCATATTACCAGAAAAAAATGTTGCCATCAGCTTTCCTGTAGTTACTAGTGTATTGTTTTTTTGAGTATCTGTTGCATCGAATCTTGTGTTGCTAGGGAATCCTAGTAGAATACTAAGGGTTCATCGCTTCTTACAATTTTGGAGAGAAGGTCTCGATCACGAGCTAAGGCCACCAAGTTTTGTTCCCAAATTTCTTGCCTGCACAACGTTTGGTGAGGAGTTACGATTGTTGCAATTTAGCGCACTAGATTCCGAAAATTCTCACCGACTCTCCCCCAAACGTAGCGGAAAGAATACTTGGCGGGGGTTAGGTCGTATCCAACACCTTCTGTCCAAAATTGTAACAGGCGATGAAGCGTGGTTACTTATCCCTGAATTTCCATGTAAAATTGTCAAGACATATGCTTCGCATATCTCTATTTCATTTGAGATAGCCAGAACTTCTCCAATCTTCTTGATGTTTTCTACGATCCTTGCCTTCCACTGGTCGTCCATTTTTCGGGTTGTCTCGAATGGATTCTCTATCGTATCCAAACTGCTTTAACCAGAATTTTCTTTGAAAATATACTGGAAAGTTTTCATTCCTTTGCGCATACATTTTGCCTCATTCTCTTCTTTTTGTGAAAAACTTTATCACGGTTCTATACTCTACATTTAAATCACTCATTTTTGAACGGTTACAGTTGCACAAAAACTGCGAAAAACGATTTGATTTACAACTAACTCGACAGATACGCGTTAAATAGTAAATAACGGCTTGATAGTAAACAATTGTTATGACAGGGCATTCTTTTCATTTTCATTTCCCCTAGTACAAACTTTTGACCTTGCTAATATATTTAAAGCACTTAAAAGAGATCCTTTAAATATTAGCTACCTAAGAACCGTAACAAGCTTTATCCTACTTGAACCTCGTTAAAAAAAAGCGACCCTTATCGCATTATAAAAACATGCTATGAAAAAAAAAATCGCTCTAACCCTAGTTACATATTTATTAAGAAGGTGGCGTGGTAACTTGCCCGCTTAGTGATGATGGCATAATGTTGTGTGCGTTATGTGTTAGTCCTTGAATTTTGGCAAATTGTCAAGGCGACCTTGACCTTTTCAGCAAACACGCTAGCCTTTCACGGTCTAGGATTTCCTTTAATGAAAAAGTACGTCGCCCAATTCGATTTACATACTTTGTTTTAATGTTTCTCGGTAAAAAAACTAAAGTTTGTTTGTTTCACTGGCACATTTTCTTGTTCTTCAAATTGTTTTTATTTGACATAAATTTAAAATTGTATACATTTGTTGGAATATGATTTTAGAATATTAGGGAATGCATATTGCTATAGATCGTCTCAACCTCCGAATGCAGTACAAAGCATATCAGAATTCGATACACGGTTACCAAATCGTGGAATCAGCTGTACATTATTACTGCCGATTTCGTTATTTGGGTTTCTGACAGTAAAAATGCATATTTTGAGGAAAACAGTAAAATATAAAAAACAATTTTTTTATTTGACCAATTAACCGCCGGCGTTGCGAAAACGCAACACAGTGTATATATATATTTTTGTTTATGTAAAATCATGCTTGTAAATGATTTATTTGAGGGTGATGGCAGTGTAAAGTACTATCAATATAAACGTTATTTTAGATTCAATAAATAACGTACGGATTTATCAGAAGAAAATTTAAAAGTTTGACCTTTTTTGAGAGCTGGACACTCTTATATATTATTTCCTATATCTTCCCCTGATTTTACGAAAAGATGTTTGATTGCCCTCAGATTATCTTAGAAGGGCCTAATTGTTCTGTGGTAACATTAAAAGATATATCATCTTACTTTGAAATGGATTTTATGGCAGATATGTGTGCCTGCGGTTTCTCGCAATGGGAATACTTAGCCCAAGATAGTGCAATTTATTTTTCTATGAATGTTATAAATGTTTATACATATGTAAACGTATATACCACGGGTTATACGTAGCCCTTTCGAATTTTTTTCCTTGTTGTTTGATGACACTGTCTTCAGCACAATAATACATTATTCAAAAAATATGCATGCAGCAGAAACCGACACAATTTCCAGATTGACATAAATGATTCACGGAAATGGTTGGCCATTATTATTTTGTCAGGCTACCGCATTTTGCTACAAATAGATTTATACTTATCTCTAGACGAAGTACGATTGGTAAGAAAAACAATGTGGCGAAACCGTTTCCCATGTATCAAACAAAATATTCATTTATCACATAATAGCGATTTACAAAAAGAAGATAAATTTTCAAAAGTGCGGACAAAACAACCAAACATAATTGAGAAATACGAAATGCGATAGCAAATTATAAAATTCGTATAAATGGAGAAACGGTGGTGGTCATTATCAACCTCATAGGGAGTGCGTTGGTAAATGCGTGGAAAATACACAGAATTTATAATGAAGCTAAACTAACGCAACTAAACTTTCGTAGTGATGTAGTTATGCAATTATTGAAAACAGAGAAATCATGGAATATTTTACTGGGACAACCCCTACGTCGAAACGAGGTCCAAGCCCGGTTTGGGATTTCAAGCCAGTACTTAATCCTTGGATAAAAGCTTGTCGACTACTTTGAATTGTAGTGTCTGTCCAAGTTTTATTTACTGCATGCCCTGTATTCACCCATGATTCATCAGTATATATTGTAGTTCGACCTGAAATAATTAAAGTTACAGAAACGGAAATAGCATGGACTAAATTATACTTTCTTCTTTAAATGTCTTGATCTCTAGTAAGTATTTGTGCCTCCACCAAATAATGTCGTCTCTTTCGGTGAGTATACTTACGTCCTACTTTTTAAAATGTGAAACCCATATCGTGTAACAATATATGTAAAGTTGCTCGACTTCAGTGAGGGAGATCATTAACATCATTGCATTTATTGTAGGTGGAATATTCTATAAAAAAAACTATGCACTTTTCGTCGAATAGGTGCTTTTCATCATATGTTTGTAATCGCTCATTTAGTTGTATGCCTTTCCTTTTCTTGGGGTTTTTTGGACTTGATAATGAACCAGTTTGTTGCTCCTGTTTTGTATTATATATTGTACGCTCTGAGCAACCCAAAACTTTACTTGCTTCTTGAACGGCAGCACTCACATTCATAGTTTTATAAAAATAATTGAAAACATTTGCAATCACACACTTCTCCTTCAGGCTAAAATTTGTCGGAGCTTCGCCCACATACTTAACTTTTTTTCCCAAAATTTTTACTCTCTTACGCCGTTTTCTTCCTATAGGCTCTATTAATACAGTGAAAACTGTAATTAAATGTATAGGTTATAAAGTTTCAAAAAATCATGAAAAATATCCTTATTACCCTGTGCGCGCAGGGTAAAAAGAATGAAGAGTTCTGAAAAGAGCTATTTGTACAACTATATATAAACAAATTAACGTGAAATTTTAAAAAAAAATATTGGAAAACGCTTGACAGCAGTTGACGGTAATAGACCGATAGATAGGTACTTTGCCGACATCTGTAAATAAGTTGCAACATAGCAATCGGAAGTGAAGATAGCGCTAATGTCAGCAACTAAGGATAGTAAGAGATAAAAGTTGCTATTATATCCCATACTGCATACCGAGGTTGAGACAATCTATAACCCTATTGCCGGGAAAGTTTTTGACACCAACTATCTGTAAAAGAAATGATATACTCCATTTACACACGGATGAGCCCTTTCCGATTCAGTAATTAGTAGTTTCTGCCAGACGGGACACACAATATGGAAAGTTATGTTTAACTTTAACATACAGACCGAGAGCGTAGTTATGTTAGCCAGTTTCCCACCAGTTTACTCATCGATTAAGCTGTTTTATTAAAGATGATGATTACTTGTTAACGTTACGGCTATAGTTTGTGCTGCAGGTAGTGTAAACTGTTGCTGGCGGCCCAAATATTTGCTTCGGTTAAATATAACTACGGAGATCCCAAGACTTGGCCGTCCAAGCAAGGGAGTAGAAACCAAGTATTAATTGTACGAACTTAAACGCCATAACATTTTTAGATGATTTATCCCTTGTCTGTAACAAAAGAAGGTTAGGAAAAACGCATTAACTTTTTATATTTGCACCAGCAATTTCGACAACCGAGATATTTCGATAAATCCCTGTACACATATTTCAATCTCTGATGGGGGATGAATGACACATTTCCCAAACGTCAGACGTAAAATCAATACCTGACGGCGTAACGCAATTTGTCGATGAGTGACTTGCAACATTTTTGTTTCAGTGATTCCGATCTAACATCTGAGGTATACATAAATCAATAGGAGAGTTGGAAACACGGTTTTGCGTGACGTGTAATGAATGCGTACCGAAAACTGTACATTAGGTTTCTTCGATTTGACCAAATCTTTATGCAACGTATATGTTAATGCATGCACGATCGCAGTAATTATTGTTGTTAGTGTTAGTTAGTTAGTTAGTGTTAGTTGTTAGTGTTTCCGTCATGCAATCAGCCCTTATGTCGATGTCACCATAAAAAACATTTAGCAAAAATAGTATATGCGGTGTGAACTGTTTTAGTACTTGTGTTTAAAAGATTCATTGACCTAAAAGGATGCAATAGTCAATTCTGTGCAACCATAAGCGAAATGGTTAACTCTATTTTTTAACTTTTATTAGCTAGAAACGTAAATTATGTAATACCTGAATGTTGCACAACAATCTTGCACAGAAAATTTCACAAATCTAGATCAATAAATAAGAAAATTATGGATTTCTGAGACAGAAATATTGAATAAAACACTTTTTACTGACGAAGCTACATTTACCTACATTTACCTTTGTTTTGTTTGTCTTAATTAACCATTACAATAGAATAATTCCTTCATTCGAAGTTAAAATTTTGCACTTTATTGAAAACAGGTAAATTATTATTACAATTGCTTTCTTTCGGGTTACCTGAAATGTAAAGTTTATAATAATATGCAAATATGTAGCTTGGACGAATTGAGAGGTTGCATGTGATGGAATAAACCCAGAATTGCCTTGAAAGAGAAGAAGGATACTTTCTGTGAAATTACACTTCACCTTTGTTATGTTTGTCTTAGTTAATTGTTAGAATAAACCAGATTTTTCATAGCCCAATAGTGATTGTAAATTTACCGATTTTTTCATTTACCGGTAATTCCGTAACTGAAAATGAAATAAAATAAAGTTTAGATGCTAAAAATATAAGTCATTTTGATTTCCATTTCACAATTTTTATTTGAAAGATATAGAATATAAAAATTAAAGTGTTATTCTAAACAAACTATAATGGAAACACAAATAAAATAATACAGAAAATAAAAATACAACAGAAATAATATATGGTACCTATTAGGTGGTACTACCTAATATTTTTTTTTAAATAACTTCTCAAGAAACTTAAATTATTTAAAGCCTTATCACCTGATCTTCTTGATCTAATTTTTGTACAAAATGATCCAGATCCCGAGAATACCCTTTGTGATTCAACACTTGTTGGACGGATGGTACTTAGATAATCAAATACTATTGTCCATTAGGCAAATTATAGGTATACATTCTTCCATCTTTCTTCCGTCGTAATAATCGCTGGAATTGATAATTTTGCTTTTCTTTTACATTTTGTAGAAAGTTAAGTGGACTTTGTGCCCTTGACTCAATCGTCGCAAAAAGGTAAGGAACATTAGTGCGGTATGCAACCCTGACTGCTCGAACATATATATTTCTGTGTAATTTACAAATCATAACGTCACTTCTCAATTGCAACCCTAGTTTACAGCGTGACAGTCGGTATATTTCAAATTTTAAACATACGTACATTGGATTATTTTCGTCAATATCGTCTGTATTATATTACATACGGCACAATATATTAATTTGACGATTCATCGCTACAATTTTGATACAATTACACAAAATTGAATACACTAAAATAGCATTGGGGATGCAACTGTTGCATGAGTAACCAGCTTGTTAATTTAATACGGTTAATTACACTTACTTATTAGACGGTGTATTTTTAGACTTGTCGACACGATGATCCTCTGCCACATAATTAATATTTAACTCACTACAGTGATGTGCATCTGTACTGTAGGATGTCTGAACGGTGACTATATTCGCTATAAATAGAACACAATTTTTTTCGGATCTTTTTAGGTAGGTGATGAAATATTAAGTGAATGAGAAAAAATGGAATATGAATTTGTATTGAAGTTTCTGCATGAAATCGAAGAATTAATGAAATTAATGAAATGTGAGGAATTAATTATGGAATCTCGTCTGAATTTTGTTTTGCCCCATAAACGGCACTATTTTATGAAAGTTAGGGACAATATGCTATAAAAACCAGCGACAAATTTTGTAATGATGATCATTTTCACTTATGTCAATCGTATGTTAGCTGAGAAGATTATTGTTAATATTATTATGATAGGTAATGGTGAGGGTTTGTTTATTAGTTATAAGTGCATTATGTTTGTCATTCTGCTATGTAAGATCTCTCAATATACTATCTTCAAATAATACACATTAATCAAAACATGTATCGGTTGGGACCCAAATCCTATCTGCATATTATAAAAAGGACAATGAGTTTCATATACACTGGTAGAAATGATTTTTTTGAAATAAGTAAATGTATTGTTTAAAAAAATCCGTTTTATTTGAAAACAAAAAATAGCAAATCAAAACAGAACCCAATATTATTTAAGAAAGTATTTTTCTTAAAAATCCATTTTGTTTCAAAACAAGGAATATTGAATCAAAACAGAACCTGATATTCATTTAAGAAAATATTTTTCTTAAAAATCGGTTTTGTTTGAAAAGAACAAGTATTGAATCCAAACAGAACCTGATATTATTTTAAGGAAATATTTTTCTTAAAATGTATTCTAAAAGCGTTGCCTTGTTGGAAGTAGGTAAATCATGAGTTTATAAATCAAATCGGACTTGAAATACTATTCTTATTATGTTAGTAAGGTAACTATTTGGAGGTGTTATTGGCCGTAAAATTACTAGTATGTGCAATAGGCAATAGAAAATGTCATAGAAGCCGCATAGATCAAGATCGGTTTGGATCGCACTATTTCGATAAAAATCTCTTATTTGGTCATTTCCTTACATCATGGGTAGTGTTTCAGCCAATTAAAATTTCACCCGCGCATTATTCCTACGCGGAACGTTATTCCTTTGGTTATTATAAATATTAACATACACAGTCGGAAAATTAGCATCTGCTAATAGGAGCGAAACATGTATACAAAACCGTCGTCGTTGCAATGTATAGGCTGTCCGTGGGAAAACGGAACAATGAATATTTAAGAATGAAGACTTATTTTGTTTACAACGTCATTAGGACAGGTCCACTTTTGATCGAAGGGGGGCAACTTTTAGAGGCCAAATGACATTTATAGCTACAACCTTCTAGCCTAATGTTTTTATATATTTACACCTCGGGTTTCTCTAAGGTAAGATCAGGGATTTAAATATCTGGGAAGGCTTCAAATTATCGCCCAATGAAGGAAACATCGCATAAATCTCACTTCTTCACCTTTCAAAAAAGTATACATTGAAATGTTGTGTATTTCCACACTTTTTCTGTAAAGAAATGATCTATTAGTTTTTGCTTTAAATAGATATACCTATGTCCTAACTATGTTGTCGTTTTGCGCGGTCAAAGATACGTGTAATTTTCAGCAGTGATCGAGGGCTTAAATTCCGTTTTAAAACCTTAGGCATAGTGCGTATCGACGCCCAAACACCTCTCGCGCGTTTTTCGAGCACCCTTAGACACCTCTTCGGTCGAAAATGCCGCGAAATATCGCTACAAGAATTTTACCTCCGCTAACGAAATTTGTCTGACGTTTCTCGAAGACGGAACGACTTGACGGCTAGCGCCAGCCAATGGGAGAGCGCCGACCGCCCGCAACTGGTTCGATAGGGGGCGATTTGAAACGGAAAAATTTGAAAAAAACGTCCCTCGACTCTCCCGAACCCCAATCGAAATTTTAAGTATTTGCAAACTTCGCCGAAAGATATCTTGGAAAAGAACTGCCCAACGAGAAAAGACAATGCCTCGACTCGCAATTCGTTGCAAAATTTTTCGATTTCATACGCATGTACGCTATTCATATGCGATTTAGTATATATAATTTCTTATATATATATATTTGAGTAAACAATGAAATAACTTTCTTATTGCCAGCATTTTTATTTATTTGTTAAAGGTTGATGTGGCACGGGTTAATGTTCATTTATCAACAAAAAATTCTATATAGTTTCAAATTAAGTTAAGCTAACATTTAATTCTACGATGCCACCAACTGTAGAAAAATTACGGTCATTTATAGATCAATCTTTGTGTGGCGTTTATTTCGGTTGCTATTTTTTCTTGTACTACTTATCGCCAGCATCGATCATACCTAGAACTTGTTCCTATAAATCAACTGTTCTTACTGGAATGATCCTAACTAGCAACCATTTTCTCTTGTTGTACGATCAATTTCTGCAAATATACGCTTGTATTGTCATTAGAACACTCTTGTATAATTTGGCCAATGTTCCGGAAAACAGCCTGCATGTGTTATATACTGCTGATCTGCGTTTGCTCCGGAAAATGCTTTTTTTGTAATATGTACGTACTAACATAACCATTGTTTCCTAAATATTCCTGGAAGCAATAGTTCACTGGGTGATATTAGTCTCGAAGATGATTACCATAGACTGGGATTCATATATTATTTGCGTCAAAGTCTAACTATATGACTTTTAGGGATGGAATAAACGGTTATTTTCAAATAACTGTGATCATCGCGACGTTATTTTCCAATAACCGTTATACTAAACAGTTCTCGGTGATAACAGCTTGCCAATATTCGAATACGTATCGTTATTATCGTTCTTGGCGCTTTGTATATGCGATTCATAATAACTGTACGATACATTATAATCAGTTCTCGAGATGGAATAACAAATATTTCCCCGGTTGAGTTGGTAATATATAAATTCATTAACACTCTCTCTCTCCTAACTCCACGAGGAAGAAGCTACCGCTTCCGCCGCTTCGTATTCAATCTAAACATATCAGTCAACATTCTTACATATTGCATCACTATTCACCGAATGAATATTATGTTTAATAACCGAGAACTGGAACCCAGAACGGCAACTGAGAACGGGGACCGAGAACGGTCAAGCGTATTCGGTTCTTGGACGAATATTGGATCGAGCGTTATCGGCTACCAGTCATTTTGGTAACGTTTAATATCGAAAATCGAGAAACGGTTAAAACGGTTATCAGGCGGTAACGGTTATTAGTAGCAGTTATCGATATATCGCCCATCTCTAATGAGTTTATTTTTTATTCGTACAATAAATCATATTTTACAACGCTTAATAACACAACGCGGACACGAAATGATTAACGGACTCTACGAAGAGCGTCTCGATATTAGAGATAAATTTCCTGTTATTACGCGATTCCCTCATTCCCGGCGCAGTTGGAAACTGTCGTGAACGTTTTCCGATCCCGACGCTGCGTTGGAAGCAGCGGGCGAGAAGCCTCGGCTCTCCGATTTCTTCTTGGAGCGCGCCCTATGCCGGGTGGAGAGGCGCCGTGTAGCTGTAGCGTCGGCATCTGTTCCTTCGCGAAAGCAGACGTCGCGTCGTCTTCGGTTGGGAGGTACGAAAGGCGACAGCCGAACGAAGCGCACGAGGAAAAAATATTGAAATATCGTCGTCGCCCGGGTTTTCGAAACTTTTTAACGAAATTGATGTTTCATTCGATCCGTTGGGAAGATATATATTCATTATATTCGCATTTCTTATTCTACTTTGTGACGGGTGGGTATGGGCGCCTCGACACCGGCGCCCAGAAAAGAATTCCTAATGATGTATGAGAGGCGAGTGGTATCGCTCTCTTCCTGTGAGGCTGCTGTTATATATTGTATGATACGTAACGCATGACAAATGCATATGGCGTGGATGTGGTCCTTTCTAAATCGAAAAATATTTAATATTTTGCGCGTGCAGTTAGTAAGAATAGGATCTTGTACTATACAGACTCAAGAATGGATCGAAAAAATAATATACAGGGTGTAACTAGTTTGACTGCCAAGTTTTTGACACTAGATAGAATTGGTTACTATGAACAAAAAGTCTTAATGAAGCGCGTAGCAGAAATGAATAGTTTTAGTGTAAAAACATTACGAAGTTCCATTTTTTTAGAGAGCTTTATATTACAATAGCATGCGAAATTGAGATTTGTACAGTAGGCGCAGTAACAAAATGCAAAAAAATACTCTATTTGCGATTCGTTGTACAATTAGCGGTTCTCGTGAAAATTAAAAGCAATTCTTATAACTTCCGTGCAGATTAGCAACGGTGTAAATCGTGACCTGCTCAAACATTAGGTAGCAATAACATATATTTTACTTGACATTTATTTGTATTTTGGGCTTTCATAGTATTGTTTCAGTTCGGTATTTGGTTTCTTTAAAGGATTATACGTTATTTCATTGTTTACCTTCCCGCAGTTTTATGCTACTGTTAATTTTTTTATCGTTTTAGTTTCCTGTCTTCGCTTTTAATTATTAGTGTCTCATTCTGCACTTTCATAACTTTATAACAGCATGGAAAATTATTGTCTTTGTTAATGTAAGACTTGTATCGAAAATAACGGCGGACACTTCCAACATTCATTGTATATTTGATAAGTAGTTAATGTTAATAATTTCTTTCTCTTCGATATACCACAAAAACTAACCACCACTGATAGGGAGGTGCGACCGCCGCTCGCACCAACTGATTTTCCACCATGCATACGAGTGCATTGATATTCTCACGTTATGAGCGCGACGCTGTCAGTTTCCTCTTACTCTATTATCTAGGGCAGCCATGTCGAACTTAAAGTCACTGGTGGGCCAGAAGCATAAAGACCGTAGACTAGGTTGGCCGCAAAACCTAATCCTAAAGAAGACAAACTACTGAAAATCTTAACGAAAAGAAGTACTATTACAGGACAAGTATATTTATTAAATTTCCAATAAAAAGGACATTACAAAAATGTACAAACATTAACTTCCTTTGCCATATATTTGACATCTTTTGTCTTTAATTAAGTTGTCTATTTGTGGCGTAAATTTATAGAGACGTAAATAAAACTGCGTCCAAGTGTGCGCCCGTCAATCGCGATCTTGCGGAAGATTTGTTTCCTTTCATCAAAGAAAATGATTGTTCACACTTATAGGTACTTCCAAACATTGACAGGATTTTACAGGCAAATTTTCTCATTTCTTGGTATTGAACAGACAAGTACTTGTTAAATTCGAATGTACCAACATTATAAAATTTTTGTTTTAAGTGGGTCTTACACTTAATAGCGATCACTTCCATTTGCAAATGAGGGGGAACTTTATCAATATCGATAGTGAAAAGCCCGGTAAATAAAGAAAAATTCTTGCTACTTAAAATCCTGAAAACGCTTTTCAAATCCTGCCAGAAGGCTTCCCATTTTCTCTGCATACATTTTGTATAATATTGGGACAACTGTATTTTCCTGATACGCCTTACAAGTCAGAAAATTTGACAGATTTCCCACAGCATCATCTTACACTTGAAAGCTTGCACATGATCATGCATATCTGTTATAACTTGATGTGGTCTTTGCAATTTCGTATTTAAGTCCGACAAATGTTTTGTGATATCTACCATAAATGAAAGATTTTGTAAAAAGATACGTCGGATAATAAGCTGACATCTTGTCCTTTCACTTCCATGAAAAAGCGTATTTCTTGTTTGAGTTTGCTTTCTGCTGTGAAGCATTTTTCCATATCGGTATAGCACATCATAGAATAGATACAACTGCGCCTTTATAAATGGTACTCAAGTCCCCTTGCCTGACTCCCCACTAAATTTTTTTGCCAAAATGTTGATGAGTGCATTACATTGTTTATTTATATCCTTTACATGTTCGTCAAATCTAAATTAGTTGTGATATACCCAGATATTTTATATTGTTAACTTATTAACTACTTACAGCATGCATAGTAGCTGTAATGATAAGCTATTGACAAGTCTTAATTTAATAGATAGCAGGCATATGTATATAACAGTTAGCAGAAAATAATAATAATAATTTTAAGATACATTTTTTATGGGTCAGTTTTGTTATTTAAATACGAACATGTTACTCGCCTTGGTTGACTCACACCTCTTTTTGTCCCAAGTTGCCAGCCATAAATATAAAAAAGTAAACTAGAACGTATATAATGTATCCATTGCTGTACACATTTGAATAATGTCAAATACTAAGTACTGCTCTCCTATTGTGATGCCCTGTATAATACGTATGACCTCACCTTCTGCAAGTTTGATATACAGCAAACTTATGATTTCTTAAATGGAACATCCTATATATTATTTCAGATTTAGATTAAGCTCATGCTTCACACACCCAATATACAATTTCATTGCATTATACACAGTGTTTCTGAAGTTATGTTCAATTTTATATGCAAATCACTTCGAGGTCTTGTATACTGCAAACGACACTGTCTGAAGTCCACTTTCATAGCAAAATTGTCAAAACTGAATACAGGGCGAGTCAAAACTCAAATACATTAATTTCTCAATTATCAAAATCAATCAATTCTCAATTTCTCTAAATAACTTTTTTTGATATCTTGTGTAATCTCGGATGTATCTAGCTTTGTCACACTAATCCGTCAACCTCTATGTATTTCAGAATGCGATCTTTCGTAATTCACTTCCAACTACAACTACGCCTAAATTCGTTCTATTCCTTAAGTTTTCTAGTAAAAAGTCTATGAGTTTCCCTCTTTTAATCAGTATGGACTGATTCAAAAATTTTATCCTTTATTAAATTTCATCCGAAAGGTATTACATGCACAAATTCATAATAAAACTTTTACCCCCTAACAAACAATGTTTTATTATTTATACGATACTCTTCGATGCCTGGAAAAAGCAGATCCATCATTTGTTTTCTCAAGACATCTCCACACTGCTATGTGCCAGTACATCCCACAGTTCGATCGCTATACGGTCGACGAATCGCAGATATCCCAAATAGAAATCCAATTTCGCTTCGGTATTCGTCTTACGGTAAATACATATACATAGCGTGAGAATGCTACTTGCAGCCATTTCGCTCGCGACTTGCAGTGTCTGTGATAGATAGAGATAGTTAGATTTACAATCGAACGAGTTGAAAGGAACCTATTACATACTGTGTGTATGTTTGTATGTTGATACCAAAAGGAAAAATGAAAGAAAGATTTTTATTCGAACGAAATACGAAGGTTCATTTATGCGTTTGTACATGCGAAAGAGGAAATACTTAATAACCTAGTTATAGTAAAAACTATTTAATGCGTGCACAAGTTTATTCTGTAATCTACCTGAAATATATATGAATGAAGGTGCTTAATATGTATAGAGAAACAAAGCACAACCGAAATAAAGAAAAATGAAAAGAAAAAGTAATCTTCCAGCTAAGGCTTCCCCATACTTTATTACCCCATAGTGAGCGTTTGACACGCGAGCTAATGAACAGCTCAGTTTATTGTTTATCTAGAATAACATCTCCATTTAAGTTTTTTAGAATCGCCGCAGCACGCAGTGCTTTGGTATGTGTATAGTGTATTCGAGTAAGTAACTTATCGCATGTGGGCCTAGTAATTTCCATTTTGAATATTCCTTACTCGCACGATCGTATGTCCAAGTTAATAATATTATTTTAAAGGGTTCCTGGTGATTGGAACGAATTTTACGTATACAGTGAGGTAGTAAAGCATGGAATTAATTCATATAAACGCATGATCGAATGTTCGGTTATAATTATTATGGTTGACAAAGAAATTCACGTATTCCCAAAACACGTGCCGCGAATTAGTCGATGTATTCTGAGGTGAGGAGTGATCCGGTACAGTGCGTTCACTATACTGCTCCACAGCTTTGAAAATGGAATGTCTCGCATCAATTAATAAATAAATAAAACACGAAAATTCTTCATTTTCACAATAAAATATCAGTTGACGAATTTCAACTCAAGGCTCAAGGCTCTTCGTATTGATGCTTTAACCAAATTTTTAGGCTTAATTTGAAGTGATTTAAATTGGTCTTTCCACATAGAATCTCTATGCAATTCATTATCTAAAACATGCTATATTTTAAAACAGCTCAGAGGTACTTGTAATAAAGAAACACTCCGAACCTTTTCAAACTATGGTTTTATATATTGGGGCATGTGTCCTAATTCAAATAGAACTTTATTAATACAAAAGAGGGCAATTAGAGCAATCTTTAACATTAATTATATGGGTACATGTAGAAGAAACATTATGTCATGTTTTTAAGCACAAAGAAGAATTTTCGCTTTATAATTACGCTCATCATTATATAACCCGCACTACAAATTGTCTCATGCCTCCTTCTTACAGGAAAGCAATTTTCCAAAAAAGTCCCTACTATATAGGCTGTAAATTTTATAATCATCTATTTAATTTTTTAAATGTGCTACAAATTTTAACTTATTTAGAAAGTGGCTTAAGCAATATTTATTAAGCATTTCGTGCTACGATTTAAATGATTTTTGTCTTCGATTTTATAGTATTGATTATCGTAATTTGGTTGTATTATGACTTATTTCAGGCTTATATAGCATATTTTTGTTATTATATATACTGCTATTGGAATAAATTGGATTATTATTATTATTATTATTATTATTATTATTATAATTTAAGAGATAAGGATAAAAATTCAAGAAGTGTCTCATATCGTATAGGTATACATTTTTTACATATTTAATTATTTATTTTTCAAGAAAAATAAATAAAATATAGTATCCATAAATATTATTCACCTTGATAAAGCTGTAACTTTGTTTAAATAGATTTAATATACAAGATTTCAATTATATTCACAAATACTTAGGTAAAGTCCATTCCTTCCTCCTAACAGTACAAAAAATTACACCGCCTTTGGTTCAAAACTTGCAAAATTTGTGGCATGCACTTCACATTACTCACAAAACAGAGCTGAATTGTTGATTTGATGCACAACTCCCTTAGGTGCCATATTTTAGGCAAGTGTATTTTATTTACTTATCTATACGTATATTTTACTTAGGACATAAAAATCGCTACCAATTTATTTATTGCGATTTATTGAAATTTTCATAATAATGAAAACCAGACACAATTATTTTACTTTGTATTAAACCTTTCCGCTGATCCCCCGACGTTTTCTAAGCATCCCCAAGTTAATTTTAATTTGCCACAGACCCTCTTAGCTCTCACAGGGATCTTGGAGGTCCGTGGGAATCACTTTGGGAACCACAGCTTTAAATGGATGTAAAACTTATCTCTTTCACTAAAGAATTATGTGGAGAAGATTAACATAAATAAGTCGTTCGGTTATCTTCTAGTCGTTTATGGTATTAAAATACAATTATTTATTAGCAAATATAAGAACGTTTTATTAGTTTTTGACTCATTAGTTTACCAATTTCATTGGGACATTTAGGAATTTTTATTATTAGATATTATCCATAATAGTTTCTGTATGTAGCTTATTACAAATGATTTGGGGAGGCGAAAAAGAAAATTAGTGAGTGCTTAAACAAAGCAGAGAGTGTTTAATAATTTTCGGTTTGACTTATTATGCCTTGGGTGAAATATAATACAAACGCGATAAAATATGCCTATCATCAAATAATCATTCATAATGTAATTGGTAAGCAAAGGTTGAGGTACTAAATAAGGTAAAGCAACAGAAGTATCGCCTAAAAAGTATATTTATTCAAAAAACGAATAGAAACGTAATGAATTAAAGATTGAGATAAATAATAAATAAAACGGAATCAGTGATTCCTGTACCGCGCAAGTTAGTCGCGGCTGTGACAGTACGAGTTGGGTCACCTCTGATAATGTAAATAAAAAGTTAAAATAAAATAGAATTTGAAATAAAAGGAATTTAGAAAGATACGATTTGAAATAAAGCTGTTTGACGATGAGTTACTACGTGAGTCTTGGATGCGCGACTTAGGAGTTCCTAACTTGAAGAATGCGCTTCGTAACTGCAAAGATAACATCTAACACGTACCACATGGTACTTATAACACGAAAAGCGGCACTGTCTTTGATCGGATGTACTGTTTGTTCTGTCCTGGACAGACGGGGAGGAAGAGCTCCGGATCTTGTACTGGTCGGACGAAGATGAAATGTTGTCTTGTCGCGGTCGGACGAAGACGAACATTGTGTGTCCGGCGCGGACCAAAACGAACTCAGTTAATGTCCTGGTCGGTGGAGAACAAACCGCTATATCGTCTTGATCGGACTAAGATCACATGTTGTGCCGCGAGTGGCCGAAAGCGAACTTCCGAAACGAACTGGAAAAACGATCTGAACTTGCTTTGGGAATTTTTTCCCGAAGAAGAGTTGCAAAATTATGCAGCGAGCAGAGGGGGGTTTGTCTGGTTACCTGATCAAGGACGTTTGTGGGGAGGGGCAGTTAAGGTGATGACGTAAATCGGTTTATATCTTATTTCATGGAAAAATGTATGAAGGCATCGCAGATGTTGACTAAAATCTAAAGGGAAACAATTCTTAAACTAGTAATAAAATAGTCACGAAACCTGATAAAATAATAGTTTAGAAAATTAGAATTATGTAACCTAAATAATATCATGAGATGAACTTTCTTTTTAGGATATGAACTATTTCTACAACAAATTGTAATATATCAGGAATGACATTTCGTTCTAGTACTCTATTAAAATAAAATGTGATTGTTTGGTGTTATTTTTTTTCCTACAAGTATTAGTAATTTTTACTACAAAGTTAGTGTTACTATTTCATGTAGGTTAGGTATAGGATACGGTGGCTTAAAATAAATTTAAGTTAAAAAATTTCGGCGCATTTCGGCAACTAAGTTGCCATCCTCAGCAGAAAAATCACAAAGGAAAAAATGTAATGTCATCACTATCAAACAGGTTTGACAGTGGCGTTCTAAGAACAGGTTTGTTCTCGAGGTGCTACGCTTGACATTACATTTTTCCCTTTGTGGTTTTTCTGCTGAGGATGGCAACTTAGTTGCCGAAATGCGTTTCAGAGTTCTTTACTCAACAAGGTAGTAAGGGGTATTTTTTAACTTAAATTTACTATTTCATGAGAAATTTTGCTACGATTTGTCACTATATGTGCGACAAATGTTTGTAAATATTGTAACAAAATTTACTACATTTTTCTCCCAGTGTACTGCGACTTTAAAATACCGATTATGGTGTACAAGCGCCGCAGTTTAGGTTAGCTACATTGAAAAAAAAACGAGGACTCTCGCAATACAAACGACCAATAATGTCTCTCAAGGGAATAATAATTGTCCAGTCGATTCGACAGCCCGCCGTGAGATACCTGCCCAGTGTAGCTGGGGATCTGCGGTCCTTATGGTGGCGGCAAGTAGCGTCGGCTAACGGCGGCCGTACGGACTCGATTTACGAGCTGCAAGGCTTAAGGTCTGAATTTATCCGTCCTGTCGGGGGAAACCGGACTGCCGCTATCGCGCGCGCCCTCCCTTCTACACCCTTCCGGGGCTTTTCCGCCGCCTTTTATCTTGATTATTACCGGCCGCACGAGTCATATTTTTCGCCCGGTACCTGCCGCCGGATAAGCCATAAATGTTATCGCGTAGGATAGCTTGTAAAGAGAGTTTAAAGTGGAAATATATTTTGATCAGGTGGGAGGCGTAGAGAGCTAGTCACTGGTGGTGTTAGTGGGTCGAAAGTTCTATAATTGAAATTTACAATTTTCAGAAGGATCATATCGATTCGACATTAGTTGCCTTCTAACGTATGGGATGAGGCAGAATGGAGAATTTCGGGTTCTACGTTAAAAGTTGAAAGACCGAAGTTTCTGGACTAAATAAAATGAAGAGTCTACTTGTAATTGGCGTAAAATGTTTAAAGAAAGTATCTGTGGTCATTGATGAGATGCAAATTTTCAACCAAAACGCTTATGTTTGCAATTATGCAGAATTTGTAGCTCTACTTTCAGAGAACTGGATATTCTCTCTCATTAGCTCTGCGATGAAGATATACCGGAAGAAAGATACATTGGAAGACAGGGTAGAAAAGGACGTAAGATTGTTGAGATCGTAACCATCTCATTTGAACCTGTGCAGAATATCCTGTATGACCATTTGGGCATGGCAAACCAATATGGGTGCCGCGTTTGCTGACTGTGGGAAACAAGCGGAATCGAATCACCACTTCGAAGCAGTGTTTGGATCTGTTTAAGCGAAATCCGAAATGGTTTCTTCGCCTTTAAGTGAGTGTTGATGAAACGTGGATCCATCACTATATGCCAGAAATGAAGGAACGGACAAAACAGTAGACTTCAGTCGGCGAACATTCATTAAAGTAGGCAAAGATGGTTCCCTCGGCCAGAAAAATCATAGCCACCGTTCCCTGGGATCCAAAGTCATAATCTCGATCGATTATTTTCAAAAGGGAAGAACGATCACAGGGCAGTATTATGCTCAATTACTCGGCGGATTTGACGATGCATTGAAGAGAGAACGCCCCCAGTTGACGAAGGAGAAGGTGCTGTTCCACCATAAGAGGGCGTCGGTACACTCGCTCACTCACCGACCGTATATTCTCCAGATTTACCCCTCTGAGACTTCTTTCTGTTTCCAAACATGGAAAAAATGACTGGACGGAAAGGGATTCGTATCGGACGAAGAGGTTATTTTCGAAACTGAAGCCTATTTCGCAGGGTGTGACGAATCCTATCTTTTGGAGGGCCCAAAACGGTTGGAGTATCGTTGGCCCAATTTAATCTACCAAATCTAAATATTCTTAAAGGTGCGGGTATTCCCTTAGATATTACCGTAGGCCCATTCATTCTATACCATGCATTGGAATGGTATTGAACTCGAAAACTAATTACATGTCACTTAACCAAAATACACTTTCCATACCACTACCACCTCGGACGTGTTTGTATGATTCTTCCTCTGCTCAAAACGCGTAGTATTTGTCATTATACGACAGTATCTTCCACACAGGTGTGTCCCACAGCTCTAGTTCGGGTACCATTCCAAAGTCGTCTTCAGATCGAAGTTATATGTACTGAAAAACTCATCGCCATTCAAGAGAGATCCGCACGACGGGGAATATGAAATTCCTCTCAAGGAGGAAAGTTTATTCGGGCGATATATTACCCGTAGATCCCCCTGTGAATTGAGCCGTAACCGTTGTATCTATTGGGGAGGGAGCACTCACTAGTCGGTTCGTTCTCGACAAGCCTACGCGTTTATCTTGTGCGGTGCACGTTTGGGGAGGCTGTCTTTAAGGAATAGATAGATACTGCGTGCTCCCTAAAGGTATTGAATGTCTGGTTATTGCGCATACCTTTGCCGTCAATGTAAAGATGCGAAAAGAAGGAAAATGTTGTCGGCGAGCCACTGTTGAAATTTTCATACATATACACCCATGTAAATGTTTTTAGAAGCTAAAATGAAGGTGTTGAGGAATCCTGTAAATGTTTCACCGTCCTGAGCGCAAACTCGTCAACGGTGACACAAACTAAAATTGACCAGGGTGTGTGATCTACAAAGAAACTTTGTGGGTTTGGATATTCGTATCATATTTGTGCTACTTTGAACAGGAACCCGTTCCAGATTAGAAGTGTAAACGACAGACCGTAACCTTATCCAACCGGAGCAACACGGTTTCCGTCATGGCCATTGTACCACCAATCAGCTACATAGGATCAGAGACGTAATCCTTTAATTGCCAAAGCACCACTGGGGCGCTATTTTTGGATGTCGCTAAAGCGTTTGATAGAGTGTGGCATTAAGGCCTTCTGTACAAGCTACTCCGCTCTCAAATTCCAAAGTCATTGGTAGCCATGTTATCGTCTTTTTTGAGAACAGGACCTCCACGTTCACTACAGAAACTCGAAATCCAGGACAAGAGACATCAGATATATAAAAACGATATGCCCACTAGCCCTAGCACCCAGTTGGCTCTATACGCGGACGATACTGCCACCTGGTTGGCAGCCAGGAAGCTTCAGGAAGCAGATGAAAGACTGGAGCAATGGCTCATCAAGTGGAGAACTGAGATCAATCCTAAAAAAAAGCGTCGTTATCGTATTTAATATAAATCGCAATAGGGAGAATCCGCCTAATATCAGGCTGTTCGATATTGATGTTCCTTGGAGCCTGAAGACCAAATACCTTGGTGTCACCTTGTATTCCAAGTTAATTTGGAGGGATCACATCAACTATGTCGCTCAACTATACCCTCTCCTAAATAGAAAAAGTAAATTAAACTTAAATAAGAAGTTGCTACTTTTCAAAGTGGCCGTAAAACCTAGGCTCACGTATGCTGCACCAACTAGGGCTCATGCTGCAAATACACCTCCAGAAAATTCAACAACATAGAACAAAATAGATTGCTTAGAATGATTATTAACGCCTCCTGGTATGTCAGAAATTTGAGTATCAGTAGGGACCTAAAAATCCCTTCAAATTTATTATACATTAAAGAACTTGTCAGGAAATATTTTGCAACAGTTCCAGACCAGGAAAACCCAACAATCGTCACATTAGATATTTTAAACAGGGAAGGGAAACACCGAAGACCTCACTACATTTTATCCGCGGAATCGGGAAACCAAATTCATTATCCAATGAGCACTGATTAACAAGTATTCGATAAGAAATAGAGCCAATTCAATATTGGAACAGTACAGAACTAGGTTCCACTGTGTTTGCCACGAATTCAAGAAGAAGAAGAGGAACTCCTACCATCCCAGTCGCCGAAAATTATTCTTAGCTAAATGACCAAACAAGGAGAGGAAAAGTTCAATCAACACATGTCATATAGACATGATCGTGATATAGCTTCAACAAATGCGACCTTCTAACGAAATTAAAACTAAAAGATTTTCCAAATGCATGTATTTTCTAGGATAGCTGAAAAATTAAGAAAACGATTCAATATTATAAACACTATATACTTTTTACCTTTAGCATGACATCTTTTAACTGATTGTGGTAATTAACGTATAAGTATCAATCATGAATGTTCATAATAGTAGTTTTATAACAGTTTGCAAAAGTTATTTACTATTTCGGTTAATGATTGCAAAAAGAAATCCTTGCAAACACACCCTGGACCAATACCTATATTTTTCTGGAATAGGTTTTCCCGAACTGCCAGTGCTAATCTCTACCAATTACCAGTTGCCAGAATTTCTTTTCCATTTACGATGGTTCGCCTTCCAGTAGTTTTCCAGCGTTGTGTTTGTTCCACCTTTTTATATTTCTGTTGAGTTTCACTAGCACTGCGTTCAATGTCAACATCACTACTATTATCATTATTTATAATTATTTTTGTCACATTCGATGATGATGTCAAGATTACCGTTAGATTTATTGGTATCCATGATGAATGTTCACAATATTCATTATCGTCACTACAAATCATCTACTCTGTACTTCCTAGGTGTGTAGGTTAGATTTGGGTTTAGCCTCATTGTCGCAAGAAAGGTACGCATAATTGCGCGTGCACATTCTTTAATACGTTTTTTTTTTGTTAGGAATATTAATACACTAAAAACTGATTTTGACTAATAGTAACACCAAGGATTCTTTTAGCACCACGCCACCAATTATAAAATATCGTTTAACGTCGTAGTTCAATCAATCAATTCAATTCGATCGCAGTAGCAAATTTGATGAGTTATTTCATATAAAAAAAGACGCCAAAACATTACCCAAAGAATGTGCTGCAACTCAAAATTAAGCATTTCACTGTAGGTGTGCAAGGTAATAACTTACCTCAAGCTGTGACACGAATTAAGGATACAGAAGTCTTTCTACGGCAAACACATGATCCCAAAGAGGAAAAAAGATCGGTTGTACGAGATAAGGTAAGTAAGAAAGAGGACCGAACACTGTCCAACCTCCTTCTTCGCCTTTATCAATTAACCAGACATCTTTTCTTATTCCACTCCTGAAACTTTTAATTAAAAAAGATAAGATTGTGTTAATTAACGTAAGGGAATATCTTATTCTTGCCCGGTTTTTTCTTCTTTTTCTCCCTGTTCCCCCATTCGTAATTAGTGTAATTCGGGCAATCAATCCTTTGCGAAATCATTCTTGGAGGAGGTAAGAAATTAGGAAAATTAATGGGTAAATTAATTTTAACAAAAGAGGATGGCTTTAGATGGGTGAAGGCGTTGTAGGGCTTTCCTCGATTTCAAAACGCATATGAGAGAAAAGCTATAATATCATTGATCATGAAAGCCATCTGTTAATTGATGTAGTAACGTTACCACAAACAGCGATCACCAAAGAGAAGCGATCACCCAAGCAATGGGAACATAATGGAGATAACCTAAGTGGTCTAAGTCCAACATCGTACTATCGAAGGCACAAGAATATTTGAACTCGCACCTATAGGGATAATAAATTACTGTCCTCTAAAAGTTATTTGGAGAATTGATTGAAGCGACTGTGTCTGGCATTTGCTTTTATAAAACAAGGAAGTTGGGACGTTTAAACCATAGACCTCCTAAAACGGCGTCTTTTCAGTTAAGCAAGGAAAAGGAAAAAAAAATAAGGACTAACGAAAACTGGGTTAGGAAAATGATGGAAGACGAGAATTGAGTGCGGGTTTCAAAATAATTTTGTTGTACTATCACCAAAAGATATATTCCCAAATCGTATTTTAGTGTAGCTAAACATCTCACCAATTACCACCCCATTCTATATCCAGTGGCGTATCCCTTCTTCCTAAATCACTGGAAACCATTCCTCCCCTAGTAAAATAGGCGCAAAAGGTTTTGTTGTGATGTGATGTGGGATTAGATAATGTGACGGGAAGTTAAGTTGATAATGCCGTAAGGTATTTGCGCTCCGCATCGGTGAAATACGTAATGGATGTGTCTCGCGGTAAGACACCATCTTTGGGATGTGAATTCGCTGCGTCCCCTACGCTCCAGCCGTTCATCTTGCCCGCGATTGTGAATAGCCCGCGGCTATGACTGCGTTTCCCCTCTGTATCTTGAATGGAATTAGCTGGTTTACGGATACGAAGAGCCGGTAATGGTGACGGCAAACACATTTACGACGATTTCTGAGTCGCGAGGTGGATTTCTTAAGGTTGCAATCCCATATAACTAACTGTCGCGTCAATATAGTTATGGACGTTTGTAAATGTGAACAAATGATATTTTTAACCCAGGGTGGTGTTTCAAAGAGGTAAAGGTAACACATGTACTTTTTGGCTTCAGAATTTAATAACTTCAGAGCAGTAAGACATCTAAGATAGTTGAGGGTTAGTGAAAAGTGCAAGACACGAGGGACCAGCAAGCATCCTTTTAATAACACGAAAATATTAATGATAATAAACTAATTTGGTTACACAAATTTGAAGAAAATATCGTGTCTTCTAGCTAACAAAGTCATTCTTTAGGCCAATCAAAAAAAAAAAATATCACTACTACTAACTCTTTAAAATTAAAACAGAAAATTTACAAAATCTTTTAAAGCGCCCTCAAATCCTCAAACAAGACTGAACTCTACGTGGAGGAGCTTTTCCTTTCTGGCAGGTCCTTATTCTTCCTTCAGATTCTTATTTCTAATATCCTTTTTCACTTCACCCATTGATTTAAAATAATAGAATATGGCGGCTTAAAATAGTTGAACTATTATTCAACCAATAAAGGGTAGAACCAAAAACACCCTTAAAATTGTATTCAGTAAGTGACTCCAAATACGTATGTCGATTACTAAGTAGAATCTATAAAGGAAATTCATGTAGAGTCATACTATTCGGCAATAATATTTTATGCTTTGTTTCCTATTCACTTATTGGTTGATATCTATTGTACAGTATACATGCTTGTCGCATTATTCTATTTATGTTTCTATTTTGTTAAACTTCCAATATTGTAATATTATAAGGGATTTTACTTATTTGTCAATATCAAATATATTAAGCTATCCCTGCTTTGTTTTGGAAATACCATTTTAATTGTGTATTGGTGCATTTATTTGGGTCATAAACTCAAATCAGTAACCGGGTAATTTAGTTCGGCATTACAAGACCCTATTCATTGTGTATGTTTACACAATATTTGTTAGTATTTGTATTTATTGATTGCATTATTGTGGAAATTTGCGGCTATTACCATAAGATCTTATAATTCCTTTCCAAGGTCATCAATTTAATTAGTTTTAAGTTTTAAGGGAAATTTCAGGCAGTTTTGCGGTGGGGGTAGCGTTTACTTCTAAACGTAATAATTATTAAGAGA
>JARFOC010000723.1:449005-472589 GCA_031763485.1 Osmoderma eremita | reverse complement strand
CTCTGTGGAGGAGTTCCTGCAGTCACGGGACCGGGGGGTTACGTTTGAACACATTTGATTTTAATTTGTTGTTTAGTGTAGTTTGTTTAATTTGTTACATTTCATCAATGTAAGAATTTATGACTTTTGTCATAGATCATAGATTTGATTGTTGACGTGTCTCATGATATGATTGTATGATGATCTCCGGACAAATAAATAAATGAAATGAAATGAAATCACATTTGGTATTGGATTATCGCTTACATATTTTCTTGTATGTTCAAGAAGCTCAGCGTTTAAAAATGTATTATCGACAACAGTCAACATCAACCAGTGTGTCTTGAAAGAAGCCACTCAATTAGTGCGTTTTTTTCCGTGATGCATTAGGTAATTTTTGAGCCTTAACGGAGTGGTAGTAGGTTATAATAATGCAGTTGGGTTCAAGATCAAGTAGAACTTTTGCCATCCACTCTTTGAACACATCACTGTTCATTTCCTCATGATAGTCACCAGTTTCGTTTGATTCAAATAACAGCAGACCATTTTCAACACCCCACTACCAATATGCAAAACAATCAATCGATTTCCTTTTCCAGATGGTTGTTTTAAACCAGTTGTAGTTCTAAATAAATGGTTGCCTTGCATCAACTACCGTTGTATCTTACCAAACTTTTTGTTTTGTGTGGCCTGCGCTAACCCATGTTTCATCCAAATAATAAATCTTTTCACCCTCTTTCCAATAGCAGTTAGATAACGACGCCTCCATAAAACCATGTCTTGCCGTTCTATTAATATATGGTTTCGACTTGGTTTTCCCACTTAAAATCCAATTGCTTTAAAGTTTTCGAATGAATTCAGATAAAGTGTCATCTTCGTTAACAACCTACAAAAGATTTATAAGTTGATTTCAATGAAAAATAAATATTATATTTACACTTAATATTTTTGTACAGGTAGGCAATTCATTTTGCTGAAAGAAAGATTTTTCAGATTCGTCCAAATGATTGATTGTCTCGCGAACAGGTTTTTTAGAGGGTCAATTTATAATTCCCGTAGTATCACTTTCTTTCACAATATTCCACATAATTTTTTCGCCGAGTCCAAGCTGCTTTACAGTCAATTTTATTGATTCCGACTTCGTGTTGTCATGCTTCAACCACGAATACAGATTGTAAGCCATTAACCTTTGGCAACTGCGGATATGATTTCCTTGAGGATTTTTTGATGGTCCCTGTAATGGGTTATCAATTCGGCCGAATACTTCTTCATCAGTCATATTAAAACACTGAACACACTGTAACAATTCTCAATAAACACCTTTTTGCACTTTCAATTGATAGAAATTATCCAAGTACTGCAATAATCGAGTTCTGACAAGAACTATTTTGGAGACAATATTTAAAATATAAGCAAACAACAATTTGATAGAAAATAGAAGACGAAAGCAGCAGAATCAGAGTGGAATGCAACGACCGAATTTGACAAATGACTACAGTAAACAGAGAAGACGTAGTTATCAGTGAGATTTCATTTTATCCAACATAAATTCATGGCGCAAAAATTATATCCCTTTCGTGTGCGCAAATCTATCGCAGATTTCAGTCAATAGCAAGTCGATATATTTTCTCCTATCTTTTCTTACGTTGTTTTCCTAAAATGAATGAATGAGAATTACAGTCTGAAAGCCGGATTAAGCTAACAATGTCACCGGATTAAATAATAACCGATATTTTTATCAAATTGTCGAGAACGGTTTATTTAGATATTTTTTGTTACTCTTACTAAGAAGGTTAAGACAAGTCAAATAAATTTGTTGTATCCTTTTACTATGAAGAACCTGTTTATATTATAATTAACACTATTTGGGTTTGCCAAATCAATACAATACATGTACCAGGGTACATTAATACGTTTTGTTATTTGTCAAATGAAATGTATTGATATTATTCTGTTATCTACCACAATAACACACACCATAAATCATTTTTGGATCAAAATTGCTTATTATCTCAAAAACTACCAGACTTTCTCGATCTATTTGTTTTTTTTTCGCCACGTTACCAACCTATCATAATCACTATCCAGAACGATTACCACTACAACAAAATCGAAGTCCTCGAAAAGAAAATTTGCCCCTTTTTCGACATAAAACCGACACGGTGGCGATTAATAGCTGTCCCATAAAGCGTTAAAATGGAGGAAAATGATTGATGAGTACGGAAACAATTTCTCTCTATATCTGTCCGTTTCTCTCTCGTTCGCGCTACGCCTACTAGGACGACTTTCATAAATTCGGCGTATGTGCGTAAGCGCTAAGGAGAGAGAAAGGTGAGGAGTCAAAAGTTTCGGGCGAACTCTATTTTCGCATGATGACACTGGGAGTGGGGAAAATCAATTTCCTTTCCAGCGGGCCGTTTCTACCCGGAGTTGACGGGTGAGTGGACTTCGGAACGAGTGGTCGTATCACGGTAAAGCTTCGGCGTGATATGATTGAATTTTCTTTCTACGTGGACCTCAGAAGAACCGATGCAAAGAGGTTGCACAAGTTAGTAGTGGGGCTTCAGTAAAGTTACTTGGATTAAACTACTAGCAAATGGGTTAAGATCCTTCGGTTATTGTAGTAAATAATAATAAATTATCACTGCCCACTCAGTAGGTTCAAGGCTTCATTGGTAATTGCGCACCATGTTTTCGTTGTCTGTCTTCTCCCACCAGTTGACAATTCGCATGAGCTCCAAGTCCCATTCCACATCAATTATTCATATCGATCTTGGCCACCATATCGTTTTCCCCCGTGATCCTTGGATCTGATGGGGGGATAGCAAAAAGTCACCCACACTTGGGCCATCCGTACCCCCTGATCCCACTGGATAGTACGACTTTGGGAGTTCTATTTTGAGGCATTCTTTCTATATGTTACAAACCACCGTAAGCTTTGAACTTTTGTCACTCCTATAATATTCTATTCTTTATATAGGTCTTGTACTTGCTTATTTGTTCTGCATCTCCAGTCATCTGGATCTTTGTTTCTTCCACACTGCAAACATATTTTGTTCTGTTTTGGATTCTGTAGGTAACAGTGGGCCGAATAATCGTTTTGAACACCCTTATTTTGGTCTTCCCGCAAATGTTCCTGTTTTTCAATAATTTATTCGGAGAATATAAACATCGGTTTCCTGCGATTAATCTGTTTCCAATTTCTTTTTGAATTTCTGGTCTACTTGGAAGGTAGGTAAACTTTTCTACCGCTTGGAATCTGTATATTTTGCCCTTCTTTGTTGCTGGTGTTATATATTGATTTTGAAGTTCATGGTTTGTCCAGTTCATGTCTAGTTTTTCCTCCATTGATATTCCCATTTTCCGCGTATCTTCTTCTAACCTTCTTGTCACTTCTTGTAGTTCCTGTCTACAGAAGAAATGCATTGATGTATTTTCTTGTATACGCTAATCTTGATCTGTTAATTTTTGCGTTATTAATTTTTTCAAACAGAAACTGAACAATACACAAGGTTATGGAAATCACCTGGCCTCACTGTCACTGCGATCAGTTTCACCTACTTTACATTAGTTATTAAGGATTCTATAACTCTTAATACAAATATGCAATTACCCCCTTTAGATATTTTTAACATACTTATTTACATTTATGTAAATAAAACACAATAGATCGTGGAAATCTTCACTATATTAACTAACTAAAAGTGACAATTGTTTCGCCAAACATTCGCTTCAATAGTCTGACGAGAATCACTTGATTTATTTTTATCTTAAAGAAATGCGAACTAGTCGTTAATCCTAAGTAAATGATTTAAGAATCATCGAAATCAATTATTTCAGTATTGTGTTTTATCTCTGCGACCCAATCAAAACGAAAGGCAAGATACGAGCCCTTATTTAATCTTGTTTTTAGTTTATCCTCAGAAGGGTAATTTATGCCCTCGCCGAAATTCCTATTTGCTATTACCAGGGGTCGCTAGTCTCCTTTACGCAATAGCCCTAAATTTGAGGATCCTTTACGCTCAAGCTTTCAATCCCAAAGGCCTAATTTCCAATTCGGCACCTGTTTCGCCTGCGACCTTTACCCTCGCAGATACAAGAAAAAAATCCGAACGGCGAAGCAGCGAAACATAATATGTATTAAGAACGTCATGTTTTCGGTACTCATAAATAAAGCTTTCAGCATGTTATTTCTAAATAACTTGTAACTTTGTAATGTCGAAATCATTATTAGTTTATACGTTTCTTAAAGAAACAAGTATTTTAAATATGGCCTTTGTATTGACTTTAACAAATAAATATGTTTATTATATACAGTAAGAGCGATTACCCTATAGCAACTCGATGTTACAGGAAGTCAGTGCTTTCAAGCGTGCCGCGGTATGGTATACAACCATTACCACCAAATGGACAAGGTTGCAGTGCTGATGTGTGACGTCACCATCACTAGGTGTTAGTTGATACAGTATGCGTTAAAATATACAGTACTGGAGCAATACATATATTAATTATTATCTAAACAATGGTTCTAAACCATTGTTTAGATATTAGATATTAATCATAAATTTAATTCTAATTTCGAAATTTTACATATCCAAAGTAAAAGTAAGAAAGTAGATTTATTAGAGTGTATAGAAATTTACAGATATGATGAACTAGGTTAGCTCTTAAATTATTTGAAACTTCTTACCCGTTTGTGTTTTTAAATATTTTTTTGTATATGTTTTAAAGTATCCTTTAACTTTAGTATAAAAAGGGGGCATTCTAATTTAAAAAATTATGGGTGACGTAACTTGGGTTTTATGTAGTAGCGTCCGTGAACATCCACTTACTTTCTTTCATACAACTCCTCACAAACCTGGCCTGATAGATATGGGTGAAGTTACACACATTTGTGATAACTATCCTTCATAAATCCGTGCTGTTGATAATAGGCAACGCTCCTGGGCACCCTGTTCCACTAGTCATAAAAGATGAAAATATTCGGGTGGTTCTCTTACTTACTTGATCAAGGTATCACTCGATTCTTTAAAGCCATATGTACTCGACAGATTTTCGAAATGCTTTGCATGACGGTTGAATATTCCTTCAATATTGGGCTCATGGAAAGCTGGAAGTCCTTCTCAGTTGCTGATGCAATTGTGTTTATCAAGAGAGCAATGGAGGAATTGAAACCAGAAACGATGGAGGCATATTGGAAGAATTTGTGGTTTGATATCGTTCGTAATTCTGAAGACGTCACAAATATTGATTTACAGCTCACAACGATAACTAATATAGGACAGCAAATAGGTGGAGAAGGATTTAACGACATGATTGTAGAAGAACTGAATGATTACATAGACGAACAGCATGAGGTGTTCACACCAACGAAGAAGTGGAAGATCTTGTCAAATCTTCCTCAGAAGAGAATGACGATGCAAGTCAACAAGAACTGCTATCATTGACGCTTGAAAATTTTTCTGCAATGTTTCAAAACGCGCAAATATTAAAAGAACAGGTAACAGATTATGATTTAATAAGGAGAAGGCTAAATGCGTGCACCTAAAATATTTTAGGGAAGTATCAAGCGGGCTTTAGAAGTAATAGGACTACGACAGATCTAATATTTACACTGAAAGACATGCAAACTACTAGTTATGAGTGCAAAACTGAACTGCATACATTGTGTATAGATTTCAAATAGGCATATGACAGAATAAATAGGAGCGAAATGTATAAAGCAATGCTACAAGTAAAGATCCCAAGAAAATTAATAAGATTGGTGAAAATGACAATACAAAGAATAAAATATCATGAAATGGAGGCAAATCAAGAGAATTTGAAGTAAGAAGAGGGTTGAGACAAGGGGATCCTCTATCAACGACACTCTTCAACCTGACATTGGAAATAATAATAAGGAATAGCGAGATAAAGACCGCGGGAACCATATCTAATAATGAGCACCAGGCTATGGCTTTCGCAGATGACTTAACAATAATTACAGAATCAAATAATTAACTAACGAGAATTGCAAGGAGACTAGAATAGGAGGCAAGGAAAGTTGATCTGGAAATAAATCAAAGTAAATCGAAATATATGGTTATGGGAAAAACAAAAAATCCTTGGGAGGAGAAGATAACCTGGTGGTGAGCGCAAAAAGCCACAAAACATATGTTTTCGAGAGAGTAAGTAGACTTGTCTTCTTGGGAGTTAATATTGAAGAAAATGGGCGTAAAGAATAAGAAATCCAGGCAAGAATTGCGAAAGGAAACTGGAAATACGGAACCCTGAAGGGTCTCATGAGGTCATAAGACCTACCGCCACATATGCCCGTGAGACGTGGGTCCTGAATAGGGTGTAAGAGGAGCAGATAAAAAGGTGGGAAAGAAAAATACTGCATGCTATATATGGAGGCGTACGAACCGAGGAAGGATGGAAGTAGAAGAACCGTATGAAAACCTCAATATCGTAGCGTTTGCCAAAGCCCAAAGAATAAGATGGCTGGGGCATGTAGAAAGACTAAGCAGAGACAGATTACCAAAATTAACCCTTACCAGAAGACCAATAGGGAAAAGGAGGAGGGGGAGATCAAGTGAGAGATGGATTAATAAAGTGGATGAAGATCTAAAAAAAAATGAAAGTAGGAAATTGGAAGGAGATGGTAGGGAATAGACGAAAATGGAGAAATGTAGCCCGTAGAGCACTTCTAGAAAGTCCCTAGTATTAGTATTTTGTTAGCCCTAGGGCTTCATGGCCTGTAGAGCAAATTATTAATATAACAGATTATGATTAAATGATGGAATCCATCATAAACAATACTCGCACTGTAGCTGCATTATTTAACAAGAAAATACCCAATATCCGAGGAGTTCATTCATAATTCCATGCAATGTTATTTCTGGGTTAACCCGTATCTTTTCTCGTTCTATCTTTACAACGCCTCCACACATCTTCTGACTTATTGCATTGAAACTCTGCGAATGAGGACTTTTACGCGTAGATCCATTTCCGATAATAGTTCCGCCGAATTACGTACTTAACGTGACTTAATGCCCGACGGGAGATCGGAGTACCTCACATACCCGTCTCTGGGCGCTTCAACTTCCGAGCATGAGCGACAGTTCGCCGTAAATTAGAACGCGATCTTTACGGTGACGGTCCCTACGGTGGGTCTGAGTTATTAGATCCGTTTAGATTCCCTCGTCAAAGTGGAACTCGTCGTCTCATTCGACCGAATTTAAAAGAGTATTAAATTTTCCGGTATGTGCTGCGTTATTTCTGTTCGTACTGGTTGTTGGGATTTTCTCTTTTAAGTGAATGGTGGGGTAGTGGCAACCGGGAGACAATGGGACTTTAGTGATGAAGGAGGTCGCGTCGGTGAATTGTTCGAAATTAATTACATACGTTTGCTTTTGACATGAAGTGCCTCGCGCTTATATTGGTAAGGCGTATTGCTGTGTAGTTATGATATAAGTAATTGAGGGAAGTTTAGATATAGAAGCATACATGTCAACTAGTTCAGAAAAAAAAGGATCACGAAAACTTATTACAGTAGAGCGTCGGTTATCAGGAATGAAAAATTTTAATGACAAAAATCACCATAGCGATAAAATGGAATGGAATTTTGGGGTCCCACAAAAGATCTTTTACGTGTAATTTGAGGGATTTGGTCACAAAAAATAAATTAATTTTGATTCTTCACTTACGTTCATCAGTTATTCATGTTGTTTCTGTTAGTTCTCGTTTAATTTTCGACTTTCTAATTACTTTTTCATCTACGCAACGTTAAATACAGTTAAATACAGATTTTATGTCTCCTCAATAAAATAGGATAACGATACATACTTTAAATTATAAATAAATCGCGTCTCATACGCGCGGTCACCTCTGCAACGAAGTTTGCGTTGCTATCTCCTCCGAGTAGGCGTCGCTTACGGAGCGGGCGGTTATTTTCCAAGATTGCGGGAATTATCCTAAATATAATTAGTGTACGAAAATATGGAGGGGCCCCCGAGTTGCCCCCGGAACAATTTATCGCCCCCATCGGAACAGGACGCCGAGCGACCGGCTCTCTCCCATTGGCCGGCGGTCAGATCGTTCAGTCTTAGAGAAACGTCAGACAAATTTCGTTCGTGGACGTCGAAATTTTGGAGCGATATTTCGTGGCATTTTCGATCGTAAATGGAGCCCGGGTGTGCTCGCAAAATGTGCGGGAGATGTTTTTTTTATCTATGCAACGTAATGTACAGTTAAATACAGATCTTATGTCTCCTCAATAAAATAGGACAACGCTATATCCTTTAAATTATAAATAAATCGCGTCCCATGCACGCGGTCACCTCTGTGACGAAGTTTGCATTGCTATCTCCTCCGAGTAGGCGTCGCTTACGGAGCGGGCGTTTTTTCCCCAAGATTGCGGAAATTGTCCTAAATAGAATTAGAGTATGAAAATGTGGAGGGGCCCTCGAGTTGTCCCCCGGAACAATTTATCGCCCCCATCGGGACAGGACGCCGAGCGACCGGCTCTCTCCCATTGGCCGGCCGTCAGATCGTTCAGTCTTAGAGAAACGTCAGACAAATTTCGAAATTTTGGAGCGATATTTCGTGGCATTTTCGTTCGATCGTAAATGGGGCCCGGGTGTGCTCGCAAAACGCGCGGGAGATGTTTTTTTTATCTATGCAACGTAATGTACAGTTAAATACAGATTTTATGTCTCCCCAATAAAATAGGACGAGGAAATATCCTTTAAATTACAAATAAATCGGGCTTATATTCGTTCACTACCACTTGACGAAGAGGGCATCGCACAGAAACATGTATGACAGACACAATAATTTGCAGGTAGAAACATGAAAATGCCGAAACCGTTAACCCATAAAGTGCCATTTGTGGACCCATGGTATATTGCCGGAATCACAATACTAGCAAAAGCAATGAAGGCGGCGCAACTATTAAGAAGGATGAGATCAGCCGGGCGTCTCCGTCTTACCAAGGGGATGGTCGATCTTGGAGATCGACCACCGCCTGAATACAGGGATTTTCGCTACGATGGGCTCGCGTCCAGGCAGAAGTTAAGGTTTCGCGGAGAAACTCAGAGAATGTTGGAATTTGCAGATCGCGATGAATCTGCTCGTTCCGGACAAAATACGGGACACTTGCGATCAGTCGTACGGTCCTGCTCAGAAGAATCTCGAGAGTTTTCAGTTTAGTTTTGGCCATGGGCGCCCCCATGGCCATGGTTTTATAACTCAACAACTTGTTTCTTGAGTGGAACGAACTCCTCCGCCCTAAGAGTGGCAGTAACATGTTGCAGGATTTTCTAAATCGATCACGAGCCTCATTGATTTGTTTCGACCAGGTAAGTCGGCGGTCGAAGTGAATACCTAGATATTTAACGACGGGGCTGAAACCCATTTTCGTCGCTGATGCGTCGCCGATCTCATTGCAAGTCGTCCCAATCATTTGCATGCGTTACGACATAACACCATCTAGGAAACACTGGGCAATACACAAGTCCCGGGACAAATGTAATAGGGTCGGTAATGCAGTCCACTTCACCTAACTTGCAGCTCTTTCATTGTTTTTGCTAGTATGGCGATTACAGCAATGAATCATGGGCATTGGCAAATGGGTAACGGCATTCTATCAGTCAATTGAAGGTAGGCGATGACATATCTATTTAATGCGTGTTTTGTTCTAACAAACTGAAACATCTAGCCGTTTTTTACTCTTTACCGAGCTTATCCGCAGTTGACAAGAATTTACTCTGTAACCCTATTCATTTTAAAACTGATATCGGTTAGTTGTTAGTTGTATTATTTAAAAATATACATAGGACAAATCATCATGGATACAACAAAATAAATAAATGCAGGTGCTACGGGTATTTGTGTTATTTTACCGTTTATTAGATTATTTGCCTAATTCCTTTAGTGAACGTTTTTTTTCTGTTATTTATAGTATTTTTATATGGTAATTTAATTTTTGGTTTACAGTCCGAAAAAAATATATCCAGAACCCCGAAATATTTATTGTCGTATATATTTTCTACTATAAAGAAACGCATTTAAAGTTGCAGTTAAAATTATCAAATTATCAATTTTACGTATCGTACCTTACAATCTGCAAACCAAGATCATTCGTCATACTAAAACTTGTATAACTTAGAACAGTAATACTTCTTAAAAGTGTCAAAGAACCGCGTTTATCGCACCATTGTAGCCAGCGTCTGTTAATTGCAAAATCGATATAATAATACGTTCGTTTCCGTCTAGAGATGATTAATCGCTAATGTGACCCAGTGATTGACAGTACAGCACGAACGACTGACAGGATTATTATTACTAGGGCAGGGAAATATGGCGAACCGTAGTCACTAATTTTTCTAATCACGCAGTCTTACGTGTATTTGATACAAAGCGAAAAATTGCTTTTTCGTCAAATATGTTGAATTTGTAACATATTTTCTGGAATAAAAAAAAATAAAGCTATAATTAAGATAGATCGAACGGCTTAAAAGATGAAAAAAGTTCGGGATTCTTTGTCCATTCTAACTCTAAAGATATTGTTTGTACTAATACGCAGTATCGGGAAATCCACACACCACAAATTGTTTTAATAAAATTCGGGACATATGTTTCAAGAGAACGTCGGCTCTCTTTGTCAACCAATTCCCGAATAACGGAAGTTATATCTAACATGCACGTTTAGAAAAGGAAATATGTACATCCATCTCTATTTATGAACACACTTATAGTAATATATTCGAAAAAATCTGCCTAACCTGAATAGCAGGTAATATTTATGAGCGTAGGGCGTGCAACATTTGTTTGTGCTCATTTAAGAAAAATATGCAGGCTGTTCCTTTTCTTTCTCGGTAAAAATATTCATTAAGCTGGAATGCTCTGAAATTTCTTTTTCGCGATTTAGTAAGTTCGATCCTTTTTTAATATATATCGTTTCATGCGCATCTAGTTCTCGCGGCAAATTTAATAATTTCAAATTATCGGAAGTAATTCGATGATTCGTTTCAATCATGTGTTGCGCTACACTCGATTCTTCTGATCTATTATAACGGTAATGGGCGACATGCTCTTTAAATCGCGTTTTTATAGCTCTTCCTGTCTGTCCAATATAAAGCTTATCACAGTCGGCGAATGAAATCTCATAAATTCCCGATTTTTCGGATTCCCCAGAAGGTTACTTAACGTATTCCGAGAAGTAAACGCGACTGCCAAATTTTGGCTTTTAAACACACTATTTGTTCCTTTTGTGATTTTATGAAACGGTAATTTAACAAATTTCTTTTCTCTATTTACACTGAGGTTGTGGAATTTATCAGAAATTGTTTATATTGGAATTTCTTGAGCGTTCTTAGGACATCGGTAGAAGAGAAACCATTGTAGATCGCTATATCCTTAATGTATTTCAATTCTTTATTATATCTACTTTTATTCAATGGGTGTCCAATCCGACTGTGATAAGGTTTATATTGGACAGGCCAGAAGAGCTATAGAAACGCGGTTTAAAGAGCATATCGCCCATTACCGTTATAATAGATCGAGAAAGAAAAGGGACATCCTGTATATTTTCCTTAAATGCGCACAAACATATGTTGCACGCCCTACGCTCATAAATACTACTTGATATTCGGGTTAGGCAGATTTTTTTCGGATATATTACTATAAGTGTGTTGATATATAGAGATAAATGTACATATTTCCTTTTTAAACGTTTAAATTTCGTTATTCTGGAATTGGTTGGACAATGAGAGCCGACGTGCTCTTGAAACATATGTCCAGGAATTTTATTAAAACAATTTGTGGTGTGTGGATTTCCCGATACTGTGTATTAGTGATACCAGCCCACAGTCCTTGCAATTCTTCACGGATATTGGTGGTAGATGGATGAGATTTGGAGTAACTATACGTGTACTTCAGATAGTGTGTGCAAATTTGTAAGAAATGTGACTGATAAATACAAATTATTTTGGAAATTCTTAAATTCGTATTTTATTATTCGCGTAAAATTATATCGAATCATCGGTCAAATTATATAAAAACGTGGGCAAGTGTTAGCCTATCCCCTCACTTATCGTGCTGCTTTGACTTAATCGCTGCTTCGATTGGCGAAACTCAGAAGCGAACAAAAAAATGCGTACCTACTGCGATAACCGAACACCGATCCTCTCACTGTACTTTAGCGCTGTATCATCGGCGTTGTGTTGCGGGAGGTCCGTATCCTACGGAGTAATTAGTGCGGTGTTGGGCCGGGATACGTACGTGCGTCTATGGTCGGGGGCACCTGTGAACCGCCGTCGAGCGAGACAGCGCGGTGCGCGTTGTAGGAAGCGCGTGGCGTGATCGATATCCCGGCACAGTCCGGGTATCTGACATTCCGCCACTGCAGTCTTCCCGGAGCCGCGCTCAAAGCCGGTTTTGTTTCGCGACCGAACAGTCGTTCTCTATAAACACATATATATCTGTCTCCTTTTAAATAGAAACATACTTCGAATACACACACGCATACACTAATATATAAACACAGATAGGAAAACGTAAACGGAAAGATACGAAGGAGAATTTTACTTTACGAGAATATTTATTAAAGTATAATTAAAAAGATATTTACTTTGACACGCAAATACATAGGAACGAACATGAGAGTTTAGACGTTTAATATGTGAGTAAATCCTCGAAGATTTGAAATCGACGTCGCGTATGTACAATATTCAAAATAACAGAAGAAAAAGCATTATCATCCCTCAAACGCTCCACCGTTCGGTTTACATTCGACCTGTTGTTCGTGTTGTTTGTTAAAAGTAGAGCTGCTGTGAGGAAATCGTCAAGTTACCGAATGGAAAATATCGTTAGAATATCACTGTTTATATCAAGTTAATTAGATCGTAGCAAAATGTACCTAATAACAGAAAGATTTTTGTGATAAAATCATATTTAATATATATAAAGAATGAATACGCTATATAAATTGTTATATATCATCTCCCCTTCGATAAATAAATAAAAAATAAATAGTTCAAACGAATTTATACCTTAAGATAATAAAATTGTACAATAATATTTCATAGTAGAAATTTTTTAAATTATAAAATTTAATTTCGTAATACACACATAAAAGTATAATATAAATATATATACAATAAAGAAATATTGACGTGAAAAAAGAAAATTATTAAAGGATAAACAGTGAATAAATAATTCTATTTATCTATTCTATCAGAATCTCTCGTTGTTATTGTTAATGTAACAAAAATGTTATTACTGTTGTTGGACTCTCCATTTGCATTAGTAATTACTTACTATATTGATGTTGAAAGGAAATAATATAGAAATTTAATGTTGTTACATACACACACACACCCATACAATATCATCATCACGTATTTCTTCCGATTATAAGAAGATAGGAACTGAACATATCGCGAAACCGGATCGAGTTTGGTGCTAATATAAATTACCAGGGCCACGATGACTTCCCTACGTTCATCACTGTCTAGTAGGCACGTGAATGGGAAGGTACGTAAAGATTTTGTCGATTGCTACAAACATATGCATTATGCATCGTTATTTGTTATTTTTTCGAGAAAAACTAGTTTTTTATGTAAATAGTATTTTTTTCCCTGAAAAACTGCGGTACGTATATATGGGGAAAATTAAGAATTATTTTATTTTGTAGGTCACAGGAATTATTGCGATGTTGGCTACTTGAAATATTGCAAGTGACATGTTCAACACATTAGTCGCTATATTAATCGCTGCCATTATCTAAACTGAAAATTTACACTGCACGAAAAAAATGCTTCTTATATATTATTTGATAATGGTGTACGTGACAGGATCCTTGTACTTTCAGTTAAACTATATTCACATGGATATACCTATCAGATTATATTACAATATTTCTTGGAAACGTTATCGAAATAGAAAATAATTTCTTGATAAATACCTATATATTTATAACCACAATCAATGACAAGTAATGTCACATTATCGTTTTCTCATATCTTTTATTAATTATCATAATTATTATTAACTGTCTACATTTGCTAATACAGCACCGTTCTCTACATAAAACCGACTTTATTTGTGAAAAATAAAAATAAAAAAAAATTCAAAAAAGGGGCATATGGGGTACCCGGTCATCCGTTATAATTTTTTTTTTCATATTTATCATTTTTTTAAAACTGGAAGTGTACCTTGTGAAAAAATTTTCTAATGTTATCCGACGCTGCGCCATACATGATAAAAGCCGCGCAAAATTAAAAAGTTTTTTATAGTAACATTATTCTCATGGGTTCAATCGTGTAGCAAGAGACATTAGGAATCAATTCTCTTTGGTGAATGATTTAATTAGCAATGTCAAAAAAGTATTTTTGAAAGTTCCTTTGCGAATCCAATTTTACCGATTATTACGAGATGGGGGGGTACATGGTTGGAGGCTGCAATTTTTTGCGCCGATAATTTTGAAGGAATAAAAAAATGTAATTCTTGAAACCACTGGTTGCTGCATTTCTCTAGAAAATTGTAAAAAGATAATGACATCAACAGAATTGCCACGAAACCTATTGTATATTAAGTCAAATTACAGCTTTTTCTCAAGTTCTATTCGTAAACTAGAAACCCAAGGGATGTCGCTCTCGGAATCTGTCGAAATAGTAGAAGAATTTGATATGCTATGTAAGGAGGTTAATGGTACAATAGGTAATTCTATACAGGCTGATTCATTTTCGACCCTCACCGTGAGGATCTCGCTTATTATTGGAGATAGAGGGTAGGTTTAAATTTGGCAAAGTCGCTAAATTTTATGTTTGTTATGAACCCGCAGGAAAAAAGAACCTGTGACAGATGGCGTTCGAGATTAGAACAAAAAACGAAAATAACTCATTTTCTTCTTTTACCTCTGCACTTCTCTATTCGGCCTTGCCGAGAAAAAATAAAAACACATTCTCAAGGTCACTTTTGATCTTCTATCTAATGGTGTACTCAAAATTATTATATGACGTTTCGATTGCTTCTGGCCATCATCAACTTTCTTATTTCTTACCGGTGCCATATTGGATTTTGACATCGTCAAAAAGAGTTTTTTTTCTGATTCAACCATGTATAACATGTTGACGAAAAGTTTTGACATTATGGTTTTATTGACCAAGAACACATTTTAATATTAAATAAGGTATCTATGAAAATTAAAACTGTTTCAATTATCGTTCATTAATAATAGAAAAATATCGTACACTCGAATTCGTAAATTTTGCTTCATCTGATCAGATGATTTTGTTTAAAAAATCTAACCAGTTGCAGTGCCCCAGTCGTCTTAAATTATCACCAGGTCTTAACTGTGGGTAACATGAATTTAAACCTATCTCGATGTAAAGTTCTCCATACTCGAGTCTGAGGTAAATTTAATTCTGACGCCACTTCGCGTGGAGATATTGATGAATTATTATTTATCTAGAAAATACAATATTTACATAAATATTGCAAACGAACGCATTTCCTTTACTATTTGTAAAATATTCCGTGGATTTTCATTCAAATTCTTAACATAAATAATACGCGGCTTGGTAAACGATCCATTCTTGACCAAGTGTCAAATAAGATCTAGAGAAATGGTACGACGTGTTGTTGTTCTGGATACAATTGTAAATATCTTGTACTCTCTATTGTTGTATTTCGGCTAGATGAATAAAGAATACTTAACATATCTCGTTTCTTTTCGTAGGTGTACGACATTTTTCTATTACTAATGAACGACAATTGAAACGTTCGTGAGTTTTAAATTTCATGGCTACTTTATTTAATATTAAAATGTAGGTATTCTTGGTCGATAAAATCATAATATCAGAACTTATTTCAACATGTTATACATGGTTGAAATCAGAACAAAAACTGTTGTGACGGTGTTAAAATCTAATATGGCGCCGGTAAGGAATAAGAAAGTTGATGATGGCCAGAAGGCATCGAAACGTCATATAAAAATTTCGAGTACACCATTAGATAGAAGATGAAAAGTGACCTTGAGAATGTGTTTTTAGTTTTTCTCTACAAGGCCGAATAAAAGCGCTAGGGGTAAAAGAAGAAAATGATGTTTTTTGTTTTTAAAGAAATTCTCAAACGTCATTTGTCACAGGCTTATTTTTTCCTCGGATCCATAACAAACACAAAATTTAGCAGCTTTGCCAAATTTAAACCTATACCCTCTATCTCCAATAATAAGCGAGATCCCCACGGTGAGGGTCTAAAATAAATCAGCCTGTATACAAAAAATTAAAAAAAGTAATAAATAAAAATGAGGGGTATTTAAAATTGAACAAAATTAACAAAAATTTTAAAGGTGAAACAGTAAATGATTTCGACTTCTATTTTAGTTTAGAATGCATTGCGAAGTTTAAAAATGCCCCAGTTACGTCTGTGGATGCTGAAAGAAGCTTTTCAATTTCTAAACATACGTAGTCTGATAGAAGACAAAACTTTTTCTTACACTATTTTGAAAAACATTTAATTATAAATTGTTTTAAAAATATGTTGTAAAAAATTTATGTGCAATAAAGTTCATGTTTAAATTTCTGCTTTTATCTATTTTGGGTAAAATTTTTGCATATTTTCGCAATTTTTTTGTGTATATAGCCCAAATTTATGCATATTTCTTGAAAAATACATGCATATATATGCGCATATATTTTAGTTTTTCTTTGCATAAAATCTGGTCTTTAGTTATAACCATCCCAAGTAGATGGACTTACTGGTCCACATAATTATGCACATCGCTATGAATAAGTTCTAGCGGTTTAATTTCTCTGGGATTTTGTATTTGTCTCTCATTTTTGTACCCATGTATTATACCACCATTCCCAAATGCTTGTGCCCCATACCAATCTGTACATGACCTTGGCAGGTTGGTCTGTGTATTCTGGGTTCATTCTTGGTTTCCCGAAGATTGCCTCTCTTCTAGGGCCTAAGGCCTTACATTCACATAAGATGTGGTATGCAGTCTCTATTGCCCCTTCACACAGTCTGCTGTTTGGGTCCTCAATGTCAACCTCAGTTGTCTGTAGGTGTCCTTTCATTGCACACTCTGTTAGGAGAGCTATTACTGTACGAATCTGTTTTCTACTAAGATTTAATAGTTCGTCAGCTTCTTTACTGATGGCTCTTTAATAGAGGTGTTGCCATGACCTTGGCTGGGTGTACCTTTCCGGTATTATTTGTGTTGCTTTTGGACCTATTTCCATATCTGTCTTCGTATTGTGTCTTTAGACACTCCCAGAACAAATTCTGGGCCCATATATGAAGACGATTATCCTTTCTTCGCCAGCTCATCGGCTTTCTCATTGCCTACGATTGCTGAATGTGCAGGCACCCACAACAAAGTAACTTTATTTCGTTCCACGAGAACATTTAGTGAAGAAATTCGTTTTAAGTTATCGAGTTCCATTTCAGTAATAAACTAAGAATCATCATTGTTTCCAACAGCTAACAGCTTCGAACTTTCATATACTCTGACCTTTCCTTCAGAAGAAAACAACTTTCAATCCATTACTTTCCATTTCTCACACAGGCAATAAGTTTTTCCTTAATTCTGGTACGTAATACACATGTTTATTAATAGATAGTGTAATCACAGTATCTTACTTATATTTTCAACTATAATTGCTTTTAATCCCACGCGGCGACTTCAGTTCTATAAATTACTTAAACATTATTTGTTTTACAACCATATGCCTCATTTGATTGTTAATAAAAATAAATTTCATTATTTTCTGTATAACGAATTATGGATGGATGTTTATTGCGTGACTGATATTAATAAGTATATTTTCTATGTTTCTATTTTCTATGTTTCTATTTTCTATGTTAATAAATCTTATAAGTCGTGGTTCGCACGTGAAATTAAACAATCCCGTATTGATTTACGTCATTTGTACGTTGTACGAAAAAATTTGAATATTCCGTTTCCTAAAATAACGAATTCTATCTCCCGAAAGCATCTATATAACATCGTGGAATTTTTATCACCGAAAAAAACGAGAAATAAAAACAGAAACCCGACTCGATTCCGTGTAACTTTTTTCTTGCTAAACGGACATATAACACAAAGCCGTAGGCGGCACGGATCGGATATATCTTCATGAATTTATGGACGGCAGTCGTGGAACATGTGTGTAATCGGTCCCTTGGGGGTGTGACGCTTCCGGCTCGGAGTCTTCCGGTGGCACTGTGGAGTTTTTGAGCGTAAATCGGTTATTCGGCAAAATGCAAGCTATTTCATCGGGTATAAGTATCTTACAGCACGTAGCCTTCTTTTGATTGGTGATCTGCTGATATGGTTATGGCAGCAGATGGGATTATTATTTAGTTTAGTTATTAATCCGGGAGATTTTTGTGACCTTTGCTGACGTTGTACGTTGGTATTAGATGATGATCTATTTTTCGTCTACGAACTTTTCCTTACTCATTGAGAGAAAAATCCATCTACAAAATATTGTTGTTAAATAATTTACTTAGTCAGTAATTTTCTTATTTAAATTGTTTTCCATTTAGAGATAATTTTAAAACAGCATAATTAGCCATTAAATTGTTTCATTTTACACAAGCATATAATAAATAATAATAATAATAATAAAACGACATGTTGCTCTTGAAAAAATGAAACAATGTCTGAAAACATGAATTCAGAATAGAAAAAATCAACGTTTAAGTACTCAAATGATTCAACAAAAAGCGATTAGTTTAGATACTTTAGCTTAGATGTTTATATGTATTCTTGTAGTAAGGAATGTACAGAGAATTAACTTTTATTATTTATTATATACGTACGTAATATGATACGTCATTTAAAATTCTACTTTTAGGTATGTACCTACTATTAAATAAATTCTTTGTATATATGTAATTTGCTTTTTATTATTTCACAAAATTTTACGAACACCCATAATCGTATATGTACACGATAATAATGATAACTTACACGAGACATTACGAATTGAACTTACGAACATTTTACCTTATGAACCATTTTTATGGAACGTATTATGTTGATAAGTTGAGGTTCGTCTGTATTTTATTTTAGATTTAGCACATGCTTCACACCCCCAATATACTATTTCATTGCATTATACAGGCGTCTTTCAGAAGTTATGGCCAATTTTATATGCAAATCACTCTGAGTTCGAGGTCTTGTTACTGCAAACGACACAGTCTGAAATTTTTGTTTTACGGGCATATATTTTTTTTATATTGGCCCACTTTTATAGCAACGTGAAATTTTTTCAGAATTGTCAAAACTGTATACAGCGCAAGTCAAAACTCAAATACATTATTTTCTCAATTATTTTAAATAGATTCCCCTGTATTTTATACCATAAAAAGAAAGAATAGTTTGGTTACTTTCATTTTTATTAAGCATCCTATACCCAAAGCCATTAATTTCTGAGATATTTTAAACTGTTTTTAAAAAGTGAGATTTTTTTAAATTATTTTAATGTAACAAGTTAGAAATGGAAAAATAACGGTTAATATTTAATATAACAAACATTTATATCCTATAAACACACTGTTCGGATTACTCCTCCCGCACAAGTATTAATTAATTCGGGACGACACGTGTTTCGGGAATACGTGGATTCCCATTATCAAGTCGGTTACCGAATTCATATCACCTCGAGTTGTCGACGGTGTTTGCTATTCAAAATTTTTTCTTACATATGACCACATGAAGATGTCAATTTTAGTGAACTCCGGTGATCGAGCTGGTCACTCAATTAGTTCCCCTCTCTTTTTGCATCTTTCAAAGAAATGGTCGTGTATTAACCTAGTGTGAAGTAACGAAGCTCCATCGTGCAGATACCACATCCTTTGACGAACGTAACAACAGTAAATGATTTTCTAAAAGGTCTAAATAAACTTGACCATTCACTCGTACTTCCAAAAAATGTTAAGGAATCTGGTAACTAAATACATTAAAACAACAGAAGTGTCCCTAAGAAAGTTATATTTGTTAAAAAAAAAAGAAAAAAAAAAACGTTATGAATTTAAAAGTTGAAGTAGATAATGAATAATAACCGATATAACGGAATAATGTATACGCGCTAAGTTAATCGCGGTTGCGATAGTACGAGTTGTGTCACCTCTGATGTTGATGTTGTGAAGAAGTTAAAATAAAAGAATTTAGCACGATACCATTTGAAATTAGCTGTTTCACCATGTGTGGGTACGTGGCCGGCAAATATTCATTTAAAAATATTATGTGAAAACAAAGCTTTACTGTCTTGAATCACGGGCTAATTACGTATTGATTCGTTCAGAGAAATTGGAATGTCATACGGATTACAATGATATCTGACAACACTATATTTAATAAGAGAGAGATCAAATATAATTTAAAATTCAAATAATTAAAATACATATCTTCTGTAGGCACCAAACAAAGAGGTTTTTGTTTGTCTACCTGATCGAGGATATTTATTGCTAGGTGCAGGTAAAGTGATGGTGTATTCGTACTGTCCGCATTTTCGATAATAAGTGTAAATCGGTTTATTACTTAGTTCAAGGAAAAAATTTATGAATGCCCGTTTGACTAAAATCTACCGGAAAACCATTCTCAAACTTATCCTAAATAAATAGTTACGAAACATCATAAAATCATATTTTAGAAGAAAAGAATTGATTTTCTGTTACACGGTGAGTGTAACAGTACCTACACTAATCTTTCTTTTTATGACATAAAATACAGGGTGATCCATTTAAAATAATTGAGAAATTAATGTATTTGAGTTTTGACTAGCCCTGTATTCTGTTTTGACAATTTTGAAAAGATGTCCTGCTATAAAAGTGGGCCAATACCAAAAATCTATGCTTGCAAAAAAGATTTCAAACTGTGTTGTTAGCAGTATACAAGACCTTGAACTTACAACAATTTGCATATAAAATTGACCATAACTTCCGAAATACGCTGTATAATTCAATGAAATATTGGAAGTATGCGGCATGAGCTTAAATCTAAATCCGAAATAATAAACAAGTTGTTCCGTTTAAGAAAACGTATGTTTGGTTCATCCTGGATACATCCGGTATATATGAAAATAATTTCGAAATGTTAAGTTTAAGACTGCTATAATTTTCAAAAATAACTTTTTTTGATATCTATAATAACGGATATATTGAGCTTTGCCACACTAATATTTCACCCTGTGTAACGCAAACCCTGCTCTTTAATATTTTATCTGATTTTTCTATTGTTTGTTTTATCTTAATATACCAATATTTAATCTTTGAGTTTTAATAAATTCCAAAACCCTTTCATCTACTTTAAACATGTTTTTTCTCCTTTTTGTCGCATTTTTTGCTTCGTCCTCAGCTCGGAAATAGACGTGATCGTTCATGAAAAGTGTTGCTATTCTGCGATACTCGTGCATTGGGGCAAACGAGATATTTACGTAGCCTGACGAGTATCAACAAGTGGAACTAATTTGAAAGTGAAGTACGGCACGGTTCTGGGTTTCTCGTTGCTTTGATACTTTAATTCCGCCCACGGTATTAAGTTAACGAATCGTGCGAACTTGGCTAGTATTAGCTACATATGTATATAGGTAACTCCAAGTAACTATGTAATAAATGACGGCAACTCTCACGTTCGCAGTTCATTATAGTGTAACAGCCATACAGTCATCACCGCCTGTCTGCATTGGCTTTATCTCCTTGTGTATACAGTAGGTTTGTTTTGCTTTGTTCATTTTGATACGTTTCTACTAAAGAGGTTAAATAAAAAGACTATCCCATGATGGGAATTCCTGAATACGTAATCTCACACTTTTAGCGATGAAATGTCCACTAGGGTGTAACCTTATTTATACGTAAATAATGTACGATTTTGTGGCTGGCGTTTTCACTTCTTTGGGTGAATAAAGAATACTGGAGTAACAATCACTTAATTTATTTTACTACACTAACGACTACACCAATAAACGAGGTATCCGTTCTTTCGGATTGCTTTTATTTGCACATGTATACTATTTTTTCTAATGATGCTTTGTATAATTGAATGTGAGAACCGTATCATACAGGGCTCTGCAACTTGTCCATTCGCCGTAAGTATCCTTGACTAGCACACACGCGGTAGAAAATAATATTTGTGAATAAACATGACTCGTGGCATTAAGGGATATTTCTTTGGCGGTTGAACAAGATGGTGCGCTTTCTGTAAGTTCAATCTCTTTGGTTTCGATGCGAAGAAGGGTGTGGCGTCTTTTGTTGTATTTTTTACAACTTGATTGCAGGCGTTTAAAGAATGACCCTTTCTTAAACAATTATGGCAAAGTTGTTTTTTCTTTACTGATTTTATGCGGTCTTCAACTGAAAGTTTATTAAAGACGGCACATTTCCCGGTAAAGTGTGGGGTATTACAAAAAAAACACATCAAGGGGCTTAGTTGTTTACTCTAATCAAGCTGTTCGATTTAGTAGCACTAGATTTGTGTATTTGACCGTTATTACTATGTTGTAATGTTTCTAGCAAGCGGCAGCGATTCCTTAAGAATGTTGTAAATTGCTGTAAAGTAGATATGCTATCTACATTACTCGCGATAGAATGAAAGAAAATATATTTGTTTTTTTTAAATTCAGTGATAATTTGTTGGCACAAAACCATGCAAAAATGTTATCCAACATGACACTAGCAACGGACTCGATATTATCTTCATCTTCAGAGGTTGTTATCGTAATGTCATCTGCATAGTATAGGACTGCAAAATCGCACAGGAATTCGACTATATCGTTCAGAAACAATGAGAACAATAAGGGATCAACCACCGATCCCTGCGGTACCCCTATATTAATAGGACTCTATACTTTGTTGTGGCGCTCATTACCTCGACGAATTGTACCCTATCGAATAAATATGAAGTAATCCAATCCAATACCTTACCGCACCTTCTTACACTGTTCATTCATAAGAATTTGATTTCTCGCAACATTGACTCACTCTTCTTAATTTAATCAAATTGAGTGTACCCCGCTAAAGTTCAATATCACTCGCTACTCTTCCAATATCCAAGGCTTGCACCAGTATCCAATGCAAGGCTCCGCTGTCGCATATGCATAGAAATGTTACCTAATGTATTGCTTTTTGATCCTTTTATTCTAAACGTCTTTTTTTTCCTTTCTTTTACGTAGTAGTCTCTTGTTGAAATTAGTTAAACAATGTTTGTCAATTTTCTAAGTATTTTTGTTAATAGTAGTACCATTGTAGTTAAGTAACTTTTGCAAACATTTTATATTTTAGCTAGATAAGTTTAGATGCATATTATTACACTACTTTCTGTACACTGTATGATGTTATACTTATTTTACTTTGCTAGTGTCCTTTGTATGGAGTTTTCTGTTGGACAATACAGATTATTAGTATTATGAGCGAGGGTGTAAGAAGCCGTAAGTGGATCAAAGCCAGAGATATGAATGAATTTATCACGTCTATGGTATATAGATCCATGGAGGCTGAAGATTTTAGTAATATGTTACATTTTGATGATAATAATAATAATAATAATGGCCCTTTATTGTCCAACAGAAGTACATCCAATAACAGAACAATATTAAGTAAAGTAGAA
>JARFOC010000723.1:426028-443429 GCA_031763485.1 Osmoderma eremita | reverse complement strand
ACGTTTGATAGGTTATGTCTGGATATCGACAAATTTGTTTTCGAGAAAGAATCGTTTTCTGTTTCTGTGGTACCCTAAATTTTACACCATGGTAAATTCACCTCCTAAGAAGAGACCTCCGAAACATTTTACTGTGGAAGACAAAGATAGGGTTTTAAATATATTAAAAACCCACCAAGAACAGCCAGGCACTTCTAAAGGTGGAAGTGTTGAAATGACAGGAAAGGCAGCAGCTAGCTTTTTAGAAACAAAAATTATAACAGATCACTTAATAATAGTTTTTATAGGAATTGGAGAACGCAGCGTTTACAATATTTTGAAAGAATATAATACTCATCATTAGTTTCACCCACCAAAAAAATACCGAAGACGAAGGGCTGCTTTGGATAATGTGTATGATGACACGGAAACTAGTATTCGAAGGATTGTCCATTCATTCTTTTTTAGAAACAAACCACCAACAGCTCAAAAAGTTCTCGCTGCGATAAACGAAAGAGGTGACCTCCCTAACTTTAAAATTACTACGCTGAGATCATTACTAAAAGAAGTAAATTTTCGGTAAACATACACATATTTATTATTTCAAACATGTGTGCTTTATAGTTACATATTACTTCCGAAAAAATCATTTCCAGCTATCAAAAGCGGAGTCGAAATAGCATGTTGAAAGAAAAAGATGAAATCACTACATGGAGGAGGAAATATTTACGTGAAATAATGAAATATCGCGATAATGGTGCGATAATCCATACTTCAAGACGGGCATTTATAGAAGGATTGAGTACAGGCCTTAAAAATCCTTCAGGCAAACGGAAAAGGCTTATTATTGTGCACATAGGTTCAGAGTAAGGATTCTTGGAGAATGGACTGCTTCTGTTTGAATCAAAGAAAACGGGAGATTATCACGAAGATACGAATGCCCCCTAGATTATTTTGATGTGTGTAGATTTATACTGATGCTAATACATTTATAGTAATTTACTACAATTATCATGAGAAAAGGTAAAACAGCAAATCCATTTCATCAAAGCGTCATCGCTAATAATTCAGTGTGCCATCTGTTTCATCTACATTTAACGTTATATTGCGAGCGCGTCCCACTTTCTGGTAATTTACTTAATACACACCCGAATCAAGGATGGCGTAGCGAAGATCCATCATGCCCCTAATCGCCCGTCGTCAGCAAGAGACGATAATAACCAACACTCCCGTCCTAGTCAAACAACACACATATTTTCGCCTTATTATTGTGCGTATGAGAATCCCTCGCACTCCCTAGCTATCCCCTCTATTAGATCCACCAACCACCCCAATTTCCCGTTACAACACGACGGCTCCTCCAACACCGTTTCTCAATTACCGGTAATTTTCTCCAGTTGTGTATAAATTCGGAATACACGTCACCGCCTAGAACGTCGTATGGAACGTAGAGGACTCAAAGCGTATAGATCAAACGCTTCTCTCTATTGTCTTCGAATCGAGGAGCGAGCACAATGAATGAAGGGTAGCTACGTAACGGGCAGGGGGTATGGGGTAAAGAAGGTTGAATATCGGAAGGCGGCGAGGAGACAAAAGATGCCGCGAACGCGTTTCCGAGACGATACGAAGCAACCGCGACCTTCGCTTTTATGCCGAACGCCATGAAGTGTGCTTTGGGGAGAGAGGGCTCTAGGGGGCTTATTTCTTCACTGGAATACTGAGCAGGATGTGCACTTCGGGTTTTCATACGGTGCTGGGAGAGGGATCGTGGAGGAAATCGTCTAATCTTACCGCTTTTGGTTCAGCGTAAACAGGCTGAGTCTGAAATATACGTCGAAAAAAAATAGATAACTGTTTAGAATCACGGTGATTGGAAAGTCAGTTATTTCAAAATAACCGTTTGTCTTGATAGAAGATCGACATGTTGCAAACACATTCTGACGTACCACAAACGGCATCTAATAACGCCACAAAATGTAAAAGGAGAATAAAACGTAACCCTTAATTGGTACCCACCCTACTCGGGGTTGCTCCGGCCAGCTTAGTGGAGACGGCTGGGTTAAAGGTTTGGCACCACTTCCGTTAAACTTGGTTTTACCCCGAGATACCGTGTACGGAAGAACCGGGGATGAATACCGTCAGGGTTAGAACTAATTATTTAGATAATTCTTCAAAATTCATTAAATAAGTCTAAACTTTGGTGTATAATCTGATATGTGTATTGATATTGAATATATATAAGTGAAGTGTAAAGACAAGAAAAGAAATACGAGGTTATGTTGGATCAAACTATTTAAAGCAATGACAGGTTCGACTGGGTGAAGCCCTTTGCAACCGTAAAACAAATAGATGGGTGATCACTCAACTTTACACGATAATACAGTGCGGCTGAAGGCCAACCAAATTATTTAAATACAAAGTTAAGTAGTAGTACCAAGATATACATATATTAAATCAAATCTATCTATATGTAGATGGTACGCCGAATAAAACAATAAGTGGGTAAATCCGACCTGTTTGTTGTCGAGTTTGTGCATCAAATTCAGGTGAGCCGGTTTCCGGTAGAAGGCTGCCACTTCTCGGCTCGACAGACCGCGTCCAAAAAGCTGGTTTGAGTATGAAATTATCCCAAAATTCCACTATTCGGAAAATGTTATTGTAAACCCCAAAATCAAGGGGGTACAAATAAAAGCCGTAAAAATACATTCCGGTAATACCACGTGTCGTCAACAAAAGAAAAAAAAAAGGAAGGATTAGCAATTAATACCTTGTTGGTGTGTTCTCTATGTGTTGTGTCTATTATTCCACAAAAATCTTGTGAACGTTCCCCAATCGGACGTGATACTATCGTTGAATGTAATCCCTGTATTTCAGGGCGGATTTTCCATAAATATTTCCTCAATAATTAATTTCCAAAGCCAATATTGCTCCGCAAAATTCAACGATAGGTGTTACTTCAATCACTGCGTGTCTTAAAAAGAATGAAATTGACAACTAATAGCACTAGCTACGCCTAACCCTAGATTTAATTGATTTATCGATTTCTGTGGCGATATCCCATAACCGATCGCTATCGACCGCCGCGTCTAAACTAACCGCCGCTAGATGGCATTGCTATCCCCAATCCGCACGGATAATTTTTTTTTTACAAAAATTACGTCGAATGAAATCGGCACGTTACAACATACGAGGGTAGTCCCAAAAGTACCCGAGCTGACGCGGTTGTTTTTTATTCTCATGGTAGAAAATACCAACCTTATAAAGCTTAAATGTGAGGTTTGAAGACGCTACGTTGTTTAGTATTTATCTGGCAGTCATCAATAGTGAACGCTCTCGGTTGTAAACTTGAACAAAATTAGTCATCGTTATACGATACAATACTTTTATTTAAAAGGTCTCAGTCCAACCAATATCACAGCCGTGATAGATTCTACTCTAGGGAAGTCTGCTCCTTAGTTTACAACAGTAAAACATTGGCCGTACGAGCTGCCAAGATGAACATCGCAGTGGTCGACCAAAAAAGTGACCCCGCCAGAAGCGGTGAAGAAAATCCACAGAATGGTATTGAATGACCATCAACTAAAAGTGCGGGGACTATCAGACATGGTAGACATTTCAAAAAGCGCTATACATCGCATATTGACTGAAAATTTGGAGATGAGAAAGCTGTCGCAAGATGGGTGCCGCGTTTGCTCACAAAGGAACAAAAACAGCGTCGTGAGGATGTTTCAATCGAGTGTTTGGCGATGTTTCACAGCAATGAAGCCGAGTTTTTGCGTCTATTCATACCCATGGATGAAACATGGAACCATCACTTCACACCTAAGACGAGGGAACAGTCAAAACAAAGGACTGAAAGGGGAGAATCGGCTAGAAAAAAAGGCGAAGACAGTTCCATCTGCAGGCAATGTCATGGCATCAGCTTTTTGGAACGCGCTTGGAGTCATTTTCATTGCTTATCTTCAAAAAGAAAAAACAATCAATAGCGAATATTATGCGAACTGATAACAGTGTTTGAGTGCTGAAATCAAGAAAAAAACGGCCGCTTTTGGCAAAAAGGAAAGTGTTGTTTCATCAAGACAACGCGCCAGTTCACTCATCCGGTTCCAAACTTGAAAAAAATGACTCGGTGGTAAAGGACTTGCCAACAATGAGGAGGTGGAATCTGCGGTTGCTGGCTATTTTGAGGACCTTGACGGTCCTCACTATACACATGGTATCGAAGCTATTGAACTTAACTGGAAAAAGTGTATCGAGCTAAAAGAAGACTATGTTGAGAAATAAAGATATTTTCCCCCATTTTTCGTTTTTTCCTTGTTAGGTCGGGTACTTCTAGGAGTACCCTAGTATATTAAATAAGAGGAGACGCATACAAACTCAATGAGGCATAATGGCTAATAGGAACACAATCACAGCTGAGCATCTAAAACAAATTAATTAAAATAGTGATAAAAATGATTTGAACCTGTAGCATAAGATCGCCTTTTATATCAGACACACCCTCTATAGTTTTGGTATAAATCTACCTACGGATAAAAAAGAATTCATTTTATCAACCAACACTGTAGGTATTTTATAGTTAATAACAATACTGTTATGGTGTGGGGTTCTTTCTAACTTAGGGATCACCAGTATGTTACAAAATAAAGATTGTGAATGTCCAATCTGTGTACACGTACAGAGGTGTGCCGCAGGGATGAATCCTCGGTCCCCTGCCTTACTTAATTTTTCTTACTTAATAATACGATTTTCCCATAGTAATAATCTTTTGCGTGTGCTTTTTGGTTCTTGAAAAAATAAGTATGGTCCCTTTTGATGTATTATTTTGAAATGTTACGAATACTTTTGGCGTTTTCATTCTTCGTTCACATATTCATTTCCACCGTATCTGTCTCACCATCCGCACATCGATGACGCAAAGCAACAACAGCAACATATATCCGCAACAGACACCCCGTCTAAATACGCACCCACAACTCAGTCAGCGTACGACCGTACATAGATTTGCATTTCCACGAGTGGTCGCACAGGAAATTGCATTGGAATACGTAGTTAGTTGCGAGGGACGCTCCGTCAGCGTCACGAGATCCCCCACCGAAGCATACCCGCAGTCCCGAAAAGCTCCAGTCTAAACGCGAGAGATTTTCCATGCCCCGTATAACGGGCATCGTATATCTGAAGCGACCCCTAGGTGACCTACGACCTCCACTCTCGACCCGGCTCTTCCGCACCATAATTGATCTAGTTATTATGCTCCAGCGTGTAAGTCATATTAATATCCGCTAATTATGCTAAATGGGTCCGGTATTATGCGGTCCTGCATGTGGGACTCGTGTGGTAGTGTTATAAATAGCGAATTAACCAGGATATTTATCAATTAAAGCATACGACGTGCATGTGTTTAGGAGGGTATAAGTTGCCCGCGACTATCTCAGGATTTACGAAAATTATTAGATCTTATATAGCACCTTTCCTAAGAAAATTCAATAATTTTTAGATCTGATTTTTTGAACAGTATAAACAAAAATGAAAGAACATACACCGTGCTTTTTTTAGTAACGGTACACTCAGGTATTTCCTACAGGTAACGTTAAGTGACAGTAGGCGACCAGTTATACATTAACACGTCCTCAGTATAGATCTATGGCCAGTGAAATTACCCCATTATTACTAATTAATTATATCTGACTAGCACATTTTAAGGGATATAGGACTATAATTTATTATTTCTAACGAAAAATTTCCAGCATACCATGAAAATTTTAAATCTACTACGATACTGATTACACATTGGTAAGCAATTTCTGTAGAAAGAAAAATAGAGGTGGAGGTTGTGGTATTTGGTGTCACAACAAGATCATGAATGCTATTGAATTGGATATATCAGATTTTTGCATTGAGAAAGATATAGAAATATGTGCAGCTAAAGTGGATATTTCTGACTTGACTTTAATATTTATTTACAGTATATAGATCGCTGGATGGAGAATTCAACATATTTTTGCTAAACTTATCTATGGCCCTAGAAAAATATTTTAATGTTAATATCCCAAATGCAGTCAGTGGTGACTTTAACGTTGACTGTTGTTCCGATAACCCCAAATATTTGCAACTAGCTAATATCTTAGAGACCTTCAATCTTGCTAGACAAATTTTCGATGTTACGCGAATTACGCACGGTACTAGCAGCGGTATCGATAATATCTTCACTAATCTGACAATCAATCTACAGTATAATATTGAGGATATTCATCATTCTGATCATAGGCTCTTGTTGTTATTTTTTGGTAAAAACGCGGTCTCCGATTAAGTGCTTTGAGCTTTGCAGAAAATATGGTGCACATAATATAGGTGATGATAATTCCACGCGAGCTCGACACAAAAATATCCCAACCCTACTCCTCTAGGAGTTAGTTTCTAGTGTTCTGTCCCTTCCGTTAATTCTGTTTATTTAGAACGTCAAGTTTTCACAGGATACCTTCATAAACTTCCTTAATAAAGACGAAGATCCTCCTGTAATGATAGAAGATCGCTATCAACGTGAAATTGGTTAGATATTTGGGCTGGAGATATTAACGACTTATTAATTGGTCTCTTCCTTCTTCATCAAAGACTTAATGGTGTAACCCAGGGCAAAGAGGCTTTATGAGTTGATAGAACATGAGGCCTTAATAATTCGACTAAGAATCTGGTTCATGTCCGAGCGATTGTTCCATTTCAGCATATCAGTCAGGCAATTCTTGGATATAACTTATCCTGGTCATTGAACAGGGCAATGAGGAGACGTCCATCTCAACATCGTTCACCGGATCCAAATCCTTTCGATTTCTTTATTTGGGGACGAAATATGTAGATGTAGGAATATTAGAATCCATGAACCCAAATTCGGTTATTAAAATAATGAAATCAATTTTTGCAAAATTTGGAATTCCAATTGCAATGAATTCAAAAACTTTGCAAAACTTTGGAATTTTACCCATACTATATCAAGCCCAAGGTATCCCAGAAGCAATGGCATGATTGAAAGGCACATACAAACCGTTAAAGCAATTTTACAGAAAACTAAATATGAAAATACTTAGCTTTATTAGAATAAAGAAAGACCCCAGTAACAGCAGATATAGAATCATCCAACAAATTAATGCTAGGTATGTAAATGTAACTACTACCAAATATTACGACACAGGAGGAGAATTGATATGAACAAACAAAGAATTTATTAAAGGAAAGACAACTTACTCAGGAGCATTACCATGATTTACACACGAAAACTCACTCAGAAGTACAACCTGGAGATTACGTAAGATTTAGAAACATTGACAAGAAGGAATAGGAACCGACTATCATAGTAAAATCAGAAGATAACCCACGTTCTTATTCAATTAAAACAAAAACCGGAACAACTGTACAAAGAAATAGATACCACCTTATATAGGATTCAAAACAAACAGACTTTGAAACAATAAAGCCAGACTACTACAAACCAAATACTCCACCCGATACTGACAATTCGAATCTACACAATGGGGGTTTGCACCACACCGAACACCACTTGAATAACAAAGTGTTATTCAAGCGGTGTTCTGTGTGTGGTGCAAATCTCCCAGAGTGCCACGTCTTCCTTCGTAGATTCTGCTGAGGATGGCAACTCAGTTGCCGAAATACGCATCCGGAGTTCTTCACTCATCCAGGTGGTAAGGGCATTTTTATTTTTACTATTTTAAGCCACCGTATCCTATTATTTGTATTTTATATCATAAAGAGAATTTAAACTTTAGATAATTTAAAGAATATTGTATTCGTTTATTTTTGAAAAAAAAGGAGATGTCATATAGTGATCTATATTATCAACATCCCGGAGGATATCCCACCCATATGACATAGGTGTTCAAAATAAAAGTTATAACGACAGAGTCCACTTTATACGTTTACAATAAACTCAAATATTACATGGAGGCATGTTAATTTAGGAAAAACACATTGAAACTGTAGAATATCTTCGTAATCGCATATTTTCACTGTTACGTGTAAGGAATGATCCCAACATGTTAAAATGTCCAATTTTCGGAGATATGTAAGTTGATAAATGGCACTAATAACATACGCAGTAGAAACGTGGACTTTCGAGACGAATGCATTTTTGAAAGAAAAGTTCTTCGGAAAATACGCTGGCTAAGAACTGGCTATGATGTAGGAGGCTAAACTTCGAACTTTATCAACTGTACACTGACACAGACAGAGTACACTGCTTGAATGCCCGATAATAATGACAGATAGCTTGATGCAGTGAAAGAGGACCTGAAGATCTTAAGGTAGATCACAAGAAGTGGCTAGAAACAGGCAAGAATGGTGACGAATTTTGGACCAGGCCAGGACCCATACAGGGTTGTCGCGCCGAAGGTGATGATGAAATTGATAAATGATTTAGTAATTTTAGCTAAATCAAATAAAAATTTAAACAAAAATTTCTGATATAAGGAACGGTCCTGGCAGATTAACTATTTGTGCAACGGATTCGATAACATACTTAAAGAAACAACAGAAACTTTTTGAAATAAAACATTAAAAAGTTTTTGATTTAGAGCTCAAATCTCCCTTCTGGGAATTATAACCAGACAGACAGTTCTACGCTTCTTCCTCTTCTTACTTCAACACCCACGTCACGTTTCTTCGCGCAATTAAATACAACACGCCATAAATCGCGATACCGCAAAACTTCTTCGACCGCACCGCCGCCATAAAATATTCATCCCGGTTTCCAGTTCCCGTATCAAATTCTGCAACCCCCCGACCCCTACGATCCCCTCTCGCCTCTTCGACCACGAGCAGCTTCAGTTGCTCTGTTCGGTATGCGGATAACATTCTCGAAAAACTTATAACGCAACGACGGATTCTTCTTCTTCTTCTTAGGGGGGCGTTAATTCTTTCGTCCGCCACGACAAGGGGACGCTAACGGGCACGTGCTGTTACCTCAACAGTGGCGGCGGTTGCGGTGGTAAAAGTTTGTGACTTGGGAAGTCTTGCTGTGAAGTTGGAAGTTTCTGTCGATTCCCAGAAGGAGGCTAATAATATCAAAAGGAATAGAAGGCAGGTAGGAAGATCGAAATAACTTGAGCTAAGGATGTACTGTGGTAAAATGTATATATGAACGTATAAATGGGTGTGCTTCATAGGACCATAATTGCAGATAAGCAAAACTTTAAATAATCAACCACGAACAAAACGAAGAATATTGGATGGTACATTAATGTCAAGTAGACTCATGAGCTAAGGACAATCAACTTCATTCTGCAATACTTTAAGGAGAAAATTACTGCTGTAAAGGTTCCTATGGTCAGAGAAGCTTTGAAAATTGTGAGCATCCAGCAATAGGCCGTAATCCGTATTCCAAGCGGAGTAAGTACCGTCTATTTTATACGTTAGAAATTTTAAAAAAACGTCCTTGTATTTTCTCCACAGCTAACTTTTGATAGACATAGTGTGGAAACCATATCAGACAACCATACACAAATCGACTTCTTATCAAAGCATAATACAAGGTTTTCAATGTGTGTAGGTCATCAAAATTTCGACAGCTTCTGATAAGGAATCCAAGGTTCCTGGATGCAGTTAATATCATGCAATTAATGTGTTCAGCAAAAGAAAGATGCGTATCGAATAGAACTCCCAAATCCTTTACTTTACAATCCCTCGAGATCCGTTCTGATAGTAGAGAATAGTCATAGTGTAAAGGATTATGGCGTTTCGTGTAGGAAACTACTATATATTTGTTGGTGTTTAGAGAAATTCTATTCTGATATTCAAGTTATTTTGTAGAATACTGCAATCACCATTCGTCTCAATTGCACGATAAATTTTTGAATAATCCGCGTATGCCAGAAAGTTACAGTTTAAGCTGCTTAGAAGATTATTAATATATATATATATTAAATAATAGCGGTCCTTGAGGCATAAGTAAAACGGTCTTGACGAGCATCCATTGTAGAAAACATAGCCTTCTCTTTGGGATAAGTAAAAGCAAATTAGACGCAGGAAGAATGCCCATATACCAATACCCTCCAACTTAGCTTGCAGTATACCATAATCAACACTATCAAAAGCGTTGCTGAAATCAGTATAAAGCACATCCACCTGCCCTTGGCGATCTACATGCGATGCAAGGTAGTGTCACACAGGCTAAATTAGTTATGGTTTATCTACCGGTCATAAAACTATGCTGATCCGTAGATATCCTTGAATTAACATTACGAGGATAGTCTGAAAGGTCTCCAGCCTAACACAGAAGCAAGTGATTCTTTCACCTGAAATAATTGAGCTTGTTAATGCATTTCAACAGAATGCCATTCACTATCGAACGAGAGAATGGCACACTGTAGTCGCGTATGGAATCATTTAATTAACAGTATACAGATGACATTGTAACGTATAAAGTCTTCATACAGCACCAAGACAGAATTGGGTATCGTTTCGAAAATGAGACTGTATTTGTAAGGGTAAATCTAGTAGGCGAGCATCAATTTTGACAGAGGATGTTGTTGGTGATGTCAACAATCGAGTCCTTAGAAATCAATACGAAAATTAGCTGCACAAACTGGTACAAGCACATGCTTTCTTCTCGCTTTCAGTTGTAGAATATTATACAGGGTTTTTCAAGTTGAGTGGCCCATTAAAATATTTGGGGAAGGAAATTTACAAAAAAAAATGGAAATAAGTACAGTGCCCTAGGTGAAAGTGATCTTTCAGAGCAAATTATTTTCACTTTTGCCAATCCACAATATATCCAAAATATTTCTTAAACATCCTGATTATGCCAAGCCCATTTTAATCCCACTAAAATATGGACTAATCAATTTCCAAAATTATTCTTTCACCCTTATCTTTTGACCACCGTAACGTCCACTATCAATCATCAATAAAGTAAAGTATCAATAAAGTACTGGTATTTGTTCATTATTAAGCTCAAGATAGACTTGGCCGAAACCATTGCATGCAACAGTCAATACATTGGGGTGAAATACAGATAATGAGAAAATCATTAGAATTTAGGATGTCTTTCAACTTTAAAAGTCATGTATCAAAACTACTGCACCTAGTAGGAATCACCTTCGTGCAGCAATAAGTCTTTTGGGTTTTGGGAATGGGTGGTACAAAAATGGGAGACAAAAACAAAAAACCAAGAGACTGAAGTGTTTTCGGAGACTTATGTCCGATAACGAAAACTGTTTTGAAGTGTTTTGAAGTCTTGAAAATTTTCATTGGATTAACATGATCAGTAGAAATTTCTGACTTGACTCTATGATTTTGCTCTGAAATACAATATTACCATAACTAGTTCCAGAATCATCAGGAGAAAATATATAAACCTCCTTCTAATCAATGCTTAGTACTTACGCATTATCCCCTTGGTCTTATTTTAAAAGCTACCTAAGAATTTGCCAACTAACGGACATTATAATCGAAGACTAATACAAAGATAAACTTCAAATAGAAAATATCAATCCTAATACTTAATTTTTTGACTGCTAAATAATCCTATCAACTGCTCATATTTACTAATTAAGTGCTTGCTCATTTATTTATTCTGCAACACCGACTATATTTTTTTTTTAATCTTTTGATGTATATTTCCGTTAACATTTAATTACCGTTTCCCTTCCAACACCCGTTTTTCCCTTCTTTCATCCTACAGGTACACGAAAAGTACTTGTGCAACACACTGCAAAAGAAGAAAAAAGTTGACAGGCTCTAATGATTAAATCCTGACTGATTACAGTTACAAACGAAGCTGGCGCAGAGACTTTTCCAAGATTTTCTCACTACCCTATGTAGACCGACCTAGCCAGCTAGCTGTGGGCCGTGTAGCGAGGAGAAACGCTGATCTCCTAACACACACAAACGGCATTTACAAACTGCGAGCGGCTCCCGAACTAATGTTTATTAAACTAATCAGTGACGCGGATAATTTGTCCGAATGTAATCCGTTAAGGCGCCACGGATGACTAATCTTAACAAACTGGAGGCGTTAGGCGACTTGAGCGAGATGAATTTTCGGCAATTTGGACCCTTTATCCCGTTAAATTGTACTACGTTACTCTCGCAAGCCCAAAAGACTCAGGGGGAGGGGGAAGGTCGACTCTGTGCTTATCCGCCTCGGATATATGACAACAATTAAAACTGCGAGAGGGTGGAGGTGGCGTTAGAAGTCGGAGTAGGGAGAGGCTGACAAAGGGAAAAGCAAAAGTTGGAGATGGGTACACGGAGATGGATTGAGTAAACAGGAAGGATGTGAGGTAGAAACATTACTTGAAAATAAATAAACGCAATTTATTTATGAATGATACCAATGAATGATGTTTATTCTAAAGCGGTCATAAAGAAAATTGAGAATAATTATTTCTAATAAGTAATCTCTTAAGCATCTGAAGTTTAAATGTGTCATTCTACACTACTCAAAACAATTAACTGGTGTTTCATATACAAGTAACACACACCACGATCTGTCAGACGTAACAGTTTAGCATAATTTTATTGGTACAACAAGGCGTTGTTGAAGACTTGCACGTAGAAATGACAATCTTAATCAACCCAGATTCAATGTGAGTTTACTGCTGCCACTTGAAAACTAGTATCAACGCAAACAATAAGAAATTATTCAGATATCTCTGAGTTATATGCCCGCAAACCCGTTATATACCCGTAGAATGTTCGGTAGTGATCATGGCAACGAATAAGAGCGAGTATTATTTAGTGACGAATCCAGATTTTCATTGCAGCCAGATAATGTATTCTGATTTGGCGTGAACCTGGCATACGCAATAACTCACCTCTTTTACCGGAAAAGCCTCAATATCAAGGTGGTGGTGTAATGGAATCGATCAAAATAAGCGGAATGGAGCTTTCATTGGCCAAAGGTATTTGGATGAAATTTTACCACATTATTGTTTCTCCTTATGCAACGCCAGTGGTGTAAGAATTCATCCCCAAGGAGTAAACATTGGAGCAACTGGTTTCATAGTATTGGTATAAGACCACGGAGTGGCCAGAAAATTTCCCAGATAGCAATCGAACGAAACACGCCCGCGATACTTTAGGAAGACGTGTTCTGCACGAAGTATGCAACCGAAAACGCGTCAAGAATTACAAATTGCTGTCAGGATGGAATGGGATGTGATTCCCCAATACCCTAATGCAGTCAATGCCTTCAAGATACCAAGCGGTTTCAACTGAGCTCCGGAATTATACGCGTTATTTTCTAGGAATTATTGCAATAAAGCTTCTAGAAAACTAAATGTTTCGATATTCTTGCTTCATTAAAAATGCAAACATTTTATACTCTTCCAACAAGATCACATTAAAACATGTCCAAACAAGTTTAGAACACAATGATGTGTTCAGATGCTTGCTTACAAATATTGAAACTAAAATAATGAAACTAAAAAGCGTGTTAAATATTTTTCTTTAATTTATTATCATTTTTCTGAAATATCTGTCAATTATTTTAACAAAGCAATGTTGAATTATATTTCCAAACATATAATTTAAGATGCAGAATACCTGCAGCGATTCGCAAGTTCCTGTTTCTTAATTTAAATGTCATTACCCCATCTGATTCTACAGCACATAACAGCTTAGACTATGCTACACCATTAGCATTGCTACGCTGTATTTCTAGTGTCATACAGTATACCCGTAAATTATATTCATATACCACATAGAATCGATGAATTGAATGAACAAATGTAGAATAAATTTACTGGGGACAATTATAACTTTACTATTACACATTCGAAGAATTAAAAATAAGATTTAAGCTGCGCCACTTACCTTGGATTTCCTCTAAGTGCAGCATGATGTAAGGCGTTGAATCCATTATTGTTGGTGAGGGTGATGTCTGCATTGTGGTCCAACAATAGAGTCAACATATCGTCCCTCTTCTTGGAGATGGCATCGTGTAAGGGTGTATCCCCTTCCGAGTCCTGTAATGGCAAATCAAAGAAACGTATATATTCAGCTGTCTATGGAAAAAAGGGAAGTATCAAGTAAAAATTAGGTTATTAATAAATAAGAGGATCAATAATCTAAAATACTGTAAAGTCTTGAGCAACAAGCAAGTTTCGTATCCAAGATCTTTTAGTTTCCTGTTTTCGGACAGGTCAAAAAGTTTTAAAAAATATATTAGAAGAGCATCAAGTCAACAAAAATATTGCTCCCAAATACATGTCTAGCTAAACTACATTTAAGCAACTCAGTATTGGGTTTGTAAAATTTCCTCAATAGCAATAATCATCTTTTAACTGATGAACAAAGGCTTCAATATCAAATTGCTAGAAAAAAATTCTTGATCATTAAAGATCTTCCACGGAAAGCTAGTCATTCCCATGAAAGGATTGTATTGACATTAGGAAACCGTTCCCATGAGTGAGAGTTGATGCAAAATCAAAATTAGGTTTGGTTCAGCAATGCGCACATGATCCTAAAAGAACTTCGAATGAACCCGCAAGGGATGAATAAAACACACTACAGCAACCATGAAGAACATGGATGTTGATGTGACAAGATGAAAATCAAAGAGGATTGCCGAAAGATTTAGAAAAGATATGCAATAACCCAACCAAAATTTTACTTTGGAATTTTGTTACGCAAAAGATGATCTATACCGAAGTATAGTGGTGTCCAAAACTCATGCCAATCGTTACCACACGACCTATAGCTCTCTAATTACAAACTGGCGGCCGTAAGCTCCATTCCAACGCACATTATTTTATGGGTTATAATGTATTAAATATTTCCGCTAAAGGATGGAGGATTTCCGCTATAGTAGGCCCAAAAACGTCTATCGACAAACCGTACACACGGTGCCCATTTTCGTATATGGGTAACTTTCTTAATATTAAAGATACAGAATCGGTTAAATGGACTAAGTTGCTCAGAAAATAGAGTAACAGTTGATGTCAGTGTCACATTTGTTATCCAGTGCAAGGTTTGTGAGATATTCAAGAAAAATTGAAAACTTCAACGTCAAATATGTTCACAACCCCTAAAGATAAAATAAAGGTGCAAACTGTTTCTAGTATAGTTTTTTTATATAGAATCTAATAACGTGATTTAAGAATCCATGGCACTCTTTATTTTGGAGATATAATACAAACTTTTATTTTTTAATAGAAGTCATAGTTGACCATGGTGTCATTTAAATGCCTATTTTTTCTGATTTCTTTGATAAACATTTGGTATAGCTATCTCGTTGGCATTTTGATTTGTGGTGAAATAAACAATTATTACTTCTATTAATTCATAAGCAGGCTTGGAGTAACAAACACGGCAAACAAACACATGTAGTTGTCAAAAATTAAAGGCTGAGTAAGTTAGATGAGTATCAAATGAGTCCTTTTGATAGTTTTATTCAACAAATTCAGAAAATGTATAGCTGCCAAGAAAAGAATAATATGCTTTTTTGTTATTATCGAAATAGCATTGAAACTAGTCAAATGTATCATCAACGCTACATGGAAAGTAAGGCAGCCTGATAAGAAGTTATTTTCTAAGCTGAAAAATAATGTAATTAAATACGAAGCCTTTAGTAAACCATGTATCGCAGAAAAGAAATTTAAACCGGAAGACGAGGAAAGGGTTTTAGCGTATGTAAATTACAAACCAAAAACATCCTCGTGCGAGATTTCAAGCAGTGCGCAGTTTCCAGAGAAAAAGTTCGCCTAATTCTTAATCAAAATAAATAGAACCTATTTAAATGCAGCATTAATCAGACATTGTATGCTCAAGACCATGAAAGAAGATTATTATTTGCTAGTTGGTTCTTGAGAGAAACACTTAATAATCGGCAGTTTTCTGGTACAATTTTATTTACAGATGAAACGAAATCTACAAATAATGGCATATTTAATCCAAACAATAATATTTATTGGTCTCAAAATAATCCTCACCTTACTATCGAAAGGAGAGATCAACATGTGTTCTCCGTAAATGTGTGGTGCGGCATTTTTGGTATAAAAATATTGGGGCCATATTTTTATGAAAACAACTTAAATAGTGAACGATATTTACACTTTTTACGTAATGCATTGGAAGGGATGTTAGATAAAATACCACTAAATTTGATGCAAAATTTTAAATACTTCCAGCAGGATGGTGCACCCATAATTGCCGAGCTATGTGTAAATCTTTCGGATCATTTTCCTAACTGGATTGGCAAAGTAGGTACAATCCTCTGGCCAGCATGATCTCCAGACATTACACCTCTCGACTTTTTCTTATCGGGTGCCGTAAAAAAGGTATACCACCTTTACTAAGGTGGTGAGGGTATTTTTTCTTTCAGTTTTATTATTTCAGTCACCCGTATCCTTTTTAATTGGCGACTTTTCGATAGAATATCGTTGTAGCTACCATATATTAATTTATCAAACTCAGTCTATACAATGACCTTTCAAGAATTAAATAGTTTGCATGATTTACACTGCATCTAAGGGTATTCTGCCACTTTTGAACAGCTGTGCGCATCCCTAATACCACAACAAGGGATAATAATCAAGCAGTAAGGTTTGAGTTTGTTTAATACAACACCAGCAAAGCCATCTTCCTAAGTTAGGACTAAACTTGCATCCCATAAGCTAGTTCCTACAGCTTTCATTACCCCTAAAATGTAGATATATATGTATGCATGTGTTCCTACATAATTGTGCAGCACGTGTGCTTAGACTGAAAGCGAAATAGAGATTTCAGGATCCCTCCTTCTCACACACCCAATACCACACACATATAGGAGAGCAGTATGAGAAGTTGTGACAAAGAGCCGCCGCTAGCTAGGCGGAATCGAAATGGAGGCATTTTCGCCGAGATCGTGCCCCGACGTCATAAATAGCGCGGTGTCTACACACGCACGACTGTACTACTTGGACTAGATAGAAGGAGCTACACAACCAACTCGCCTAGCTAGAAAGCCGTTAGCCTCCAGCGACTCCCCACACGGAACCCCGTTTGAAAAGTTCCGGAGAGAAACCCCGAATCACACTTTAAAGGATTATCTGGGCCGCAAAGGCGAGAGAATAAGAAAAGCCCTAATGTATTACTTTCTCTCTGTCCTGTGTTCCTTGCTTTGTAAGCGAGTGAGATCCTTTTTATCATTTACGGACATATACACATTTGTATCGTGTGATTGTGTGAGACTTTATTTGTGTGTCCTAAGGCGAAAATGTTTTTTTGTCTGTTTTTAATAACAATGTAATGTAGATTTGTCGTTGCTTATTTTGCGGAAACGTTGCAACACATTTTTGAAGAAAAGTATGTATTTTATGATAATAGCAACTTAACTTTGGTAAAAACGAAACTTGTATAAGTACTGCCGATTTGATAATTGAAACTACTTCAACTACACCAACTAGAGGCAAACGTATAATGGAAAAATGGA
>JARFOC010000723.1:404914-422833 GCA_031763485.1 Osmoderma eremita | reverse complement strand
TGCTTGCAAAAGAAATTGCGACAGAGCCTTACAGCGTTACAGCCAAATGTTTCCCAACAGAGTAATACTGCCAAATAGACGGTACTTTCTGCGGCTATTACGAATATTTCGCCAAAATGAAAACATATTTCGTTTTAAATATGTGTAAAAAAGGATAATATTATTAGCGAAGAAATAGAAGTTTTCGTTTTGGCTTATTTGGTATTCATCCTACAAACTCTAGTCGACAAGTAGCTACAGAACTTCAAATTAGTGCAGGCACTGTACATGCGATTCTCAAAAAAACATAAGTATGTACCTTTTAAATATCGAACCGTGCAGACTTTGGTGGAAGCAGATTTTGAACGGAGAATGACATTTTGCACGATGTTTGTTGAAAATTTCGCAAACGATATGTATAAGTACATTCTATCGAGTGACGAGACTAATTTTTCAAACTGCGGGATGCATAATATGAAAACCATGCATTATTGGAGTAATGTAAACCCAATAATAGTAAGACCTCGTCATCCATAGCAGCGTTTTTAGCGTTTCGTGTGGTATGTATAAAAACAGAATTATTGGACCATATTTCTATGAAGGTTCACTTACAGCAGAACGGTATATTGTTATTTTGGAAACTGTTCTGGAAGAGTTTTTAGAAAATTTATATTTGGTAGAAAGAGGACATTTCTATTTTCAACAAGATGGAGCTCCTGCACATAATTCGGTTCGCACGGCACAGATATTGACCGAGATTTGTAGAAACAGACGGATTGGTACTAATGGTCCAATTAATTGGCCGCCACGATCTCCCGATCTATCCCCACCGGATTTTTTCTTTGGGGATATTTAAAGGATTCTGTGTATAGGCAGAGATATAGAAATGTGCAAGAACCCCAAAATGCCATTAGGAGAAACGTTGGGAAATATAGACCGTCGTTTATTTCATCATTCCGTAAAATCCGTTTTGAAGAGGTGCAGAGGTGTATTCGAACACCTGTTGTAGCTTATTTTCATATGTTGCATATCTGCTTCCGGATTGTATCATTGAATTTTAATTTTGAAGGAGTTATAAAACCTATCAATTCTAGTAGTCTGAACAATAGTTCAGTTCGGTCTTAGGTCCTGTTGTATTTTTGTTATATATTAATGACATTGAAAATATTTTTTTGGACAATCTCGGTTATATAAATTTGTATGCGATGACATGTCTGTTGTTATATCTAATAAAGTAGAAAAAACTCTAAAATATAAATGTAATTATTTTCTTGACAGGCTTAATGCGTGGTTGAGCGAACATAAACTCTTATTAAATGTAGAAAAAACCCAACATGTGACATTCCACAGCAGGCAACATAGTGTACCGTCACTTAATCTCTTTATTGACGGTGAAATGATATCATCTACGGATAGTACTAAATTTTTAGGCTTACATTTGGATTAGAGTCTTACATGGAAAAATCATAGTGAATATTTAGTTTCTAAACTCAATACCTTAATGTACCTATTTCGTAATTTAAGGTATGTACTAACAAGAAAGTAGCTGATAGCCACATATTATGCCTTGGGTTGAGAATAGACTGCGATATGGCGTCGGTTTTTGGGGAGGATCGTCTACTGCGCATGCTGTTTTTGCGACGTAGAAACGAATTCTGAGAATCATCGCAAATGTATGCAGTACCTATAGTTGCAGGGAGCTCTTTCGAGAACTTCAAATATTGCCATTAACGGGCTTATACATTTTCGAACTAAGTGTACATATTTTTTTGTACAGGGTAAAGTTTGTGAAGAGTATCATCGCTACGGTGTGAGGATTGGAAATCAGTTTAGGGTTCCTTTTGCTAGACTGGAAGTTCGTAAATTGTGTCCAAATTCTATGGGCCTAAAATTATTCAACTCTCTGCCATCGAATTTAACTAAATATGAACGTGTAAATAATTTCAAAGATATGTTGAAATCTTATTTCACTCAAAAAGTTATTTATAGTTTAAGTGAATATTACGATTAATATTTTGTCTTTTTTTTCGACAAAACCCATACACCTGAACAGCTTAAGATCAAATTCAAATAACCCATTAAGTATAATTCACTCAGTAGTTGCAAATTTCTCCAGTTTCCTTCGTTTGTTTTCGCTACGTTTGTAAATAACCTGGCCATCCTGTAAAAAAAGCCATCCTGAGAAGATCATGGCAGAAAGAATAATATCTCATGATTTATAGCGGATTAAATCGATCGCAACGCCAAAGAATTAACGTCCGAAAGTTCATATAGTTATTTGGGCATTAAAATCCCTCGTAAGCTTCCCGTAATCACCAGTTTTGATCGCGCCGTTTAAGTTTTCTTTTTTTTTTCATCCGGGATTTGGGTAATGACTGTGACAGTAAAGAAGCGACATCGCGATGGCTTTCGACAAGATCGACGACGCCGTACGCGGATCCATTTTAATGGGTGACTTAAAAATTCGTAAGCAACAGCGCGATAATATTAAGCCAATGTTAATTTTGATGAGTTCGGGTGGTCTTGATATTTTTAAATATGCATCTACTTAAGAGATCGGAGTTGGGAGATTATGAAGATTACAGGTATTAAACACGTTAAAGGTGATGTGTGGTTATATAATGTTCATGTTTGAAAGAATTGTAATGCCATGCTGATCTTGGAATACAGGGAGATATTTCAGAACGATTAAAATAATGTTTTATTTAATATTTGGCTAAAATTTAACCTAAAATTTTGGAAGAGCTGTAAGTTAATATCACGCCTTCGCGCGCAGTAAATATCACGCATCTTCCACGTGACCAAATAGTCCCTTAATGCCGCAGATACTTACTGAAAGTATACCGATACTTTATGCCCAACTGAGTAGAAATAATCGTTCATGATAGGCCGTCGAATTCCATAGATCATTACGCGTCAACTAATGGTTAATCTTGAAGCGAAAGACACGGGGAACAACGGACAACGTAGTATGGATAGCTGACCAGCGTGTGAGAGTTGAACAAGTTCTTAGGTCCCGGGCCATTAGGAATTGTAAAACGCATGTCTCTACGAAACTTTATATTTGTAAATATAGTAAATTTGAATTTAGTTCAGATAAGTGAAACTTAATTATTTGAGTAAAATACTCCCGGAAAAAAATACTTGTTTTGAAGTGTTATTTTCACGGTGATCAACACAATAAAAATGGAAACTTGTATTATTTCATAAATGATTCCAGAGAAGAATTTCGACAAGTTCTGGAGATCACACACCAATTACATGCATACCTCCTCTTCGTACGTGTGAAGTTGTTATCGAACTGGCAAGAAATGTAGTTCACCAAGATCTACGACTATCTGAAGATTTCGATTTAAGCATACGATCGATACACATCGCTCGTTGATAAAATCTCCAATTACTTTATTACAAAATTCAAATGTACCATACCATATTACACGCTTTTACAATGACAGTATAAACACTGGAATAACTTATACCAACTTATACAAGTAACCCGACCTTAGTCTACGAATAAAGTTATACTAGGTTTATCCTGTGTTTGTAAAACCGCCCATTAGAGGTATAAATTGCCATGGATTTCATAACCATAATAATAATGACGTCGTTTTCAATAAAACATTTTTACCGACGAAGCACTTTTTGTTTCATCTAAGCAGTTATACTAATTTTCAAAACATTCGTTTATGGAGCACTGAAAATCTGCGTTATTTTCACAAAATTGGCCTACTTTAAATATTGGGGTATGGATAACTATATTCAGAAAAAAAATTATTGGTCTAGAAGTCTAGATGGACGAATCGATTAGATTCTGCTATATACCACATGTTGTCCAAGCTATTTTGAAATACCTGCTGGAATAAAATTCAATTTTTAAAACACCCGTTTGCAAGGAATTGGATGGGCCATGCACTTTGGAGGATCTGCTGGAAGCTAATGATAGGGCTGGGTGTGGCAGTTTTGGAAATGTTTGTCGTGACGTGGACACAAAAAGTAAGTAATCAATATGATAAACACACTGTTCGAATTACTCCTCCCGCACAACGTATTAATTAATTCGGGACAACACGTGTTTCGGGAATACGTGGATTCCCATTATCAAGTCGAATAATCGACTTGTTTATCCGATTTGGTTATTCGACTTAATAATGGGAATCCACGTATTCCCGAAACACGTGCCGTCCCGAATTAATTAATACTTTGTGCGGGAGGAGTAATTCGAACAGTGTGTTTACAGTGCTGCCCCACAGGCCTTGCTTATCAATATGATTTCTAAAAACATGGAACGTCGTATTAATTTATGTTTTAAGTGTTTTGTTGTCTAGCATTTTCAACATTTTATTAAAATATGTGTCTCTTTATGAGAGAGATAAATAAGAAGATGGGATATCAATATACCGCATCTTCTTCCTTATCTCTTGATTCCAAATATCACACCAATGTGTGGAAATTTGGAACCGTTAGTGTTGTGTTTGTTTATTGGTCTGAATTGAAAACGATGGAAACGTTTAAGCGACATGATGTCAATCAAATCTGCCAGATTGTCTGAAACCAGTCGTGGAGAGTAATTGAATTAATTCGGACAAATAAAATTTTGGGTTAAGTGCTATTTAAAAATAAAACGATTACTTTTCAGTTACGACGAATGGAATTGCTTAATTTTATACGTCGATTGGAGTGCAAAATGATATTTTTAGCACACATAAAATAACTATAAAACCGCACGTATATCTCTAGATTAAAAATTAACACAACACTTTCAGCTACGTCATCGTGCATTTCACATTTTATAAAACTGAACTCTATAGTCAGTCGAGAAGTTCAGCTTCTCTTGATCGACACTTGAACGAGAGATTTTTTTCTGGGTCTTTGACCGCTACCATTCTCCTCACAGAACAACGAACTCGTGGCGCTGTGTCCATCTTGGCTTGGCCAAATGTTTAAATTCGCCTCTTAATTGACGCCAGCGAATTCATAATCTATCCACTGCTATCCATCGCCTGCTATACATGTAAGCAGCGATCCGACTAGTTCGTATGCGAAATTAAATGAGAATCTACAGTCGCGATAATTTAAAATGTTTAAATTCAATGCCTTAAGATATTTTTAATAATATAATTTTAATTTCGTTCGTCGTCTGTCCCCTTATATGTAGAGAACACAGCAGCATCAAAACATAATGCTTCTATTTGCGTTTCAAAAATAGCAATTAGGACAAAGGTGAGTTAATCTATTTTTTGTGTTATTATGTACGTACGCATTTGCGAAGGGAAAATCGAAGGAAGAACTGTGCAAATTCGAAATTACCTCAGATACGGAACACGTACGACTCGCATATTCTGTTTATGAAAGTAAAAAAGTACTTACTTCCAAATATACTTTATTTACACCAGTCAGTGTTGTTTCTTTTCCTGTTGTATTTCCAGCAGAGAAAAAAAAACAATATTTCGTAGCAATAACAAACGCCGGCATTGGCTTATTTAATCTGTTCGCAAGCCAATTTCAATCTAGATGTGACATTTGACAGGACTCTTAAATAGGAGACATTAAAAATAGATTTTGGAGTCCGTACTGTGTTCACCTAATTTATCATTGTAATATTTGAGCTGAACTTTAAATTAATTATTAGACGGTATTGAAAGTGCTTCACTTGTTTTGTTCAAAAAAGAGTTTGATTAATATTTTGTAAGATGATGGTAATATAAAAATTATAATATAACATATAATATAGGAATATAAAAATGTCATAAATTCGGGGCGGTATGTTCAAGAATGTTAATTGAGTGAAAGTGGTGTAAGAAGATTCCAATCTTTCGATTTCCGGCTAAACATCAACTGAGCCTCGAATCAAAATAACAAAATAAGATAAATTAGAAAGTTACTGAATTTTATTAGTTTTCCTGTAACAATAACTTTTCATTTTGTCTATATCAGATGGCGCTGTACAATTATTTAATTCTTACATTTTCCACAAGAGGGCACTTAACGCTCAAACAATTAAAATGACTATTACTATTATTTTTATTGTGGTTATCTATTGTAAGCAACTAATGAAATGAATTGTAAATGCGTCAATTTTAATATTTAATCGTAGTTCTCTAAACAATAATATTTGAAACGAATGTAGTATACTTATGTACTTATCGTATCGCTGCAATAAAATCTGATATAACTTCCTATACATTAAATTAAATACCATAATTCCACCCTCTCTTCACGTTCTGGAAACCCGAACATTTCCGGCAGTCTCGTCTGAGAGGGGATAGAAACACTTTACGGGCACAGAAAGGACACCGTCAAAGGGGGATTTTCGAGTGATGTATGGACGTAGTTCCTTGCGGATGGGAGCCACTTGAGGTTATCCGCAAGACGTAAGACCCTAGCAGATATCTTCCAGTGACGTGTCTGCTCTGATGTCGGCACTCGCTTTTAAAACGCAGAAAAAAGTGTGTGTGTGTGTGTATGGTCGTCTGCGACTGTGTATCAGAGTGGGGTGGGTTGATACGGAAAAATTCAATATATTACTCACTTTAAAAGTATACATGGGAGTGTATCCGCCGTGCGTCGGTTGTCTGAGGTGTTCCCTTTTTTTTATTGATAGTAAATTTTTTATTATCTTATGGAGGGTGTGTGTTCTTTCTGGGTAAAGATAAGATGAAATGCCATGCATTAGTTATTTTTATATTGGGGGACGTTTTTATATTTTATCTACTTGGGCCCTAGAAGTAAGAGGTAATGGTAGCAGTTCTTTATACCATCAAGTAGTTCTGGATTATTTCTTTTTTGATGTTCGATACACACTACTTTAAAATGGTCTTTTGGTGAGTATGACCATAAAAAAATTACAACTGAGACCACCAATTGGTAAAATTAGGAAATTCCAGTTGGTATGAATGCAATGGTGTTTTGCAAAATTGTTTACGGTATGGGGAAGAATAAGTTTGGATGTAAAGTAACAGATCTCGCCTTGCCGATATGGTCAAGCAGATATGTCTAGTGTTGCTGAACATATCCAACAAGCCGGACATAATATATATGTAGATAACTTAAAACTAATGAAATCGCAACTTCGACGCGCGAGCTAAATGTTTATGGATCGATATATATTAACAGGAACAGAAACCTTCTTAATCGAGAAGAAGGGCCGGTGGCCTATTTCGTTTTGATGGATTTATTACAGCAACAGCACACACTTAAGAATGTCCGGGGTGGTTCTTCAAGGAATTTTTGCGTTCGGGGTGTGTGAACGGTTATAAATATGCTAGAGGGAAAAGGCGGAAGGACGAAAATAGTGCATGTTTTAAATATAGTTATATTTGCGTTCATTCCCTAAGGGCTTGAAAGCCTATCACGGGAGCTATTATTATATTTGATCTGTAGAGTTGTAATATGAATTGAATTCATTTTATATTTTAGCACCTCGATACTAGAGAGTTTTTGGAATAGATGTTTTATTTTACACCAAAACAGGTGATTGCTTAAAGTTAGATCAAATATAGATCTTAAGTCTTTTAAATATAAGAATAACTTCGTCTTCATATAGATTAATTAATACGCCATGTTTTTAATGATTTTTATCTGTTTCGCATGCCATATCTAGCAGACTAACCACGAAGCACAACAACAACCAAATCTCAATTTTTTTTTCCATTTTACTTCTCTCGCATAATAAAAATTTAGTTGTTCGCTCGTGCTCTCCATTCCCCTCAAAACGACCAAGAAACCAGTTAGTTGCATATGGATTTATTCAAATACCGTAAGCCGTCTGCATAAACGACGTCAATCAAAACGTCCAAGTCAATCTTAACGGCCGACGTGACGCTTTGTGCAACAGAGCTATTATTGCCGCGCAGGGAACTTCTTCTCGAAGGAGTGGGGAGAGAAATGACGTTTCAATAGAGGCTAATCGGTTCGTTCTCACGCCACGACTACAGAATGCCTGAACGAAATGTGAAGATTTATTAGGAGTATTGAATGTGCGCATACACGCAAACATGGTATGTACGTATGATTGTGCAAAATTATGGTATGGTGGTGGTAGGTTTTGTTGTGTATAGGCATTTTTTTCCATAGCAAACGCCATTTGTTCGCACGAAGAATCAAATTGGCTCGGATAAATTGGTTAACTTAGCGTCAGCTTTATTTAAGACAAAAGTTAATTAAAGTTGCGAAATTGTGAGATGAATATTTTACCGGCGTGATGATCGAATTGCTTTGGAATTCTTTTCAGAGATCTGAAAGTAGTAAAGATTGCACGGACAGTGGGGCAGCACAATAAACACATTGTTCGGATTACTCCTCCCGCACAAAGAATTAATTCGGGACGACACATGTTTCGGGAATATCCTATATCAAGTCGAATAACCGAATAAGCGCGAAGATAACTTGAACTAGAAACATGCACTCCTTCTATTTCTCCCTTCTTTCCCTCTACATATCCCTAACATATGTACACGCCGGACCCAAAAATTCTTAGAAGGACCACCCGCGTGTTCTCGAGTGTACCCCTTTATTACTCCAATAAATCCATTAGTACGGAAAATGACAAGGGCGCCTCTTCCCGATTAAGAAGATTTTTATTCCTTTTAATATAAATGGATTCGGTAACGGGAATTTAATTAACCTATTTACCAGGAAATTAATAGCGGGCATCTTGTGTTGTTGGCAGTGGTTAGGTTGGTTTCTTTCCTGTATATTTACTGATATTCTTAATTACTAAGAGTGTTTAAAAGTGTTATGTTAATGAAGTATTTATGTGAAAGATAGGTACGTTCGGGTACTCTTTCTTGTAAATCTACTTCAATTCATCTCAGTTTAATTTAATTACATTAGCGGGCACTAACAAAGTTATGCATACGAGAATATCTTTAGATTAGTTTGTGTGTAGTGCAGTCGAGCGGTGGTTGGTGATGACGTTTTGGGCGGGTAGTAGCTAAGATAGAGAGAGCATGACGTCGCCCGAACCAGAATTATCTTAGCAACTGCCCACCCAAAACGTCATCACTAGCCGCGCCTGGTGGTGTCTCATTACCTGCCTTTTTTCCTTTTCTTATACTGATGGTGATTCAAACAAACACGGCATAATTTCAATTTGAATATCATCACAGAAAATAAAAAAAACAGGAGCAAATTCAGAATTTTTATTTTATTATTAAGTTCCAAACGTTTTCACCAAATAATAATACAGCTTTCCGATGATCGAAATTTCGCCTAATCGTGGTCAAAAATTCTTCAACCGTCTACACACGCACCAAAGGAATCTAGGGGGAGAAAAAAAAATGTAGATGAGTTATATGAGAAACAGAATATGAATAATGACAATAGAATGTGTAAGATTTCTTTTGCAATAAAACAATTCTTTTGGTCGATATCCTTTTGATACATATCTAAAGAAATACAATTTAGAGCTAATGTAAGAAAGAAAATGGATTTAAACGTAGTTAATAACGTTTTGCAGGAATTTCAATATCGACTCGGATACTGCCAGGAAGTTGGTGGAGGTCATGTCTAACATTTGATTTTTATTTTTTTATTGCATTTTACTACTTTTTCTAAATAAATAATATGTTGTTGTTTCAAGTTACAGTGCATTTTTTCCCGAAAACTGTTGAATTCAGGTGTAGGACATGATACATAAAATATGTTCAGAATTTGAGGTAAATGAAATTTAAAAAAAGGTGTTTGCATTAAAAGAAGTGAGGTGTCATAACATGTTTTTGGGTCACCATGTGTACATAAACTAATCACCAGAAAAACGGCAACTAAATTCAAAAATCGACGGGTCCGAGCGCTTCTTCGAGAAAAAAAACACCTGAATTTTAAATGAATTTATTCCAACCTTTACGTGCTCACTGTATGCGACAATGTTTACACATTATGAATTAAATATGGCAAACTTTATTATGCCTTTTCGGCATCTCTTACTACCCAGTCCCTTTTACATGATATATGTATTTCTACGCATATTACATGTAAACGCACAAACTGAGGTTTGTGCGTTTACGTAACTTATGCGTACGGGCCTCGGCGTCTTTCGACTGGCACCGGATTCGTTCTTTCACTACTTAGACGTTGCTCTTCAAAACGATGCGCACAAAGATTATTTTTAAAATAATAGATATTCTTCAATGTCTTAAATGGTCCTTAACACTGCTCATGTTTTTCGAGATTTTAAAAAGGGTTAACATGCCGTGAAGGGAGCTTTTGAAAATTATAATTTTGTATTGAACGCGAGTGGAAATACATTACGTATTATATGACGTGATTTATTGTTACGTTTATTAAGACGTTACCTCAAATCTTGACTAACAATAAGTGCACCGGCTGTGTCATTCGTCAGTTAGCGTTGTTGTGGTGAGTTACTCTGGTGTTGTTTTGCTTTTACCTTTTTCGTTTATATTTAGTTTAATACGTATTTCAGAAACAATTTTATATGACATGAGGACGGATGAAATATTTGTATGTGCATTGTTATCATTCCCAAGGTAATACTCAATATAAAATGAATGCAAAATTCCGTTTAAAACATGCAACAAGTCTTCCTTTTTCTCCCCCTCTCAACTACAGTCGAATTCGGAGTCAACTTCGAACGAGATCTGACCGACACCAAGAACCATTAACACACCAACCGACATAATTCAGCTCTCTCTTACCGATTCTCGAGGAGGAAGCTACACAAGGTCAACATTGTGCGTGCTGTTCCATCCGAACAAGCGATGTTGCCGTCACGTACGCTACACCCCTACGCTAACGCCTTCCTCTTCTTCTTCTTCTTTTTATGTGTGCATGTTTCTCTCAAACCGCGCGCACTTTGCTACGCTCGACGACTGTTCCCTTCACCCCGCGTAGCCACGCGTTCGAATGAATCTGTTGCCCACGGTCAGGTAGTGACGCAAAATCATCGTTCCCCCAACCGTTTCGTTTGCCTGCCCGGGCGTATCCCATTCACATCTGTTCTTTGTCATCTTCTCTTGTTGCGTCTTCACAAAAGGATTTTTTAATGATGGTTGGGGAAGGGAAGGAAGTCTTCTGCGATGGTGTTTGAGAGATGCGTATGGCGGCCAAATAGCGTTGAAAATGGAGTGAGAAACGATGGCAGGTTTAATGTTAGAAATTACATATGCGATGCTTATAAAGAAGCAAGTTGCATGTCATTTGTTTCCTCCTCTCTCTTCATTATGGTCTATTTGCGGTTTTAAAATTTTTCAATTCCGATTCAAAATTGATCGAGTCCCCGTCAGTTTGTCTTAATAATAGACAAAATAATAAAAACTATACAGAACAAGAAAGGATTTAGAATGATAAAACACAACAACACTGTATACTATGCCGATGATGCAGTAACACTGATGGAAGGATCTGACAATAAAATTGAGGAATAGGTAATGGAATTTAGTTACCTGTGAATGATGTAGACAAATAATAGTATCATTTAAAAAGAAACAAAATTTCAGGTTTTTAACATATAGGATACAATAAACAACAAAGTCAAAACGGGAAATGGGGACTGCAGAAATGAAAGTAATCAGAAGAGAGGAGCAGTGCCCCAGATCTAGATCCCATACATCTAAATAGGTCCACTAGGTCCACACTAGGAACACTTTTGGAGATAAAAGTTTATTATTCAAGCTAAGTTGTGATTTGTGGTTGAAAACTAAATTAATACATTTTTTTGTAAGTATGTAAATCCCTGTTGAAGTATTTTGGACCATATATTTTTATCCGAATTTAGGTGACTGTTAAGAAGAATTTCTAAGTACTTCACATCTTTTTTTATCGGCAATAACTCATCATTAATAATTTTTTTTGTAATATGAATGTAGTATTTGCTCATTTAGTGCTGCTGCACCGTATGAACACCAATTTTGTAAGATGGACATGACACATCTGACGCAGGTCCAACCGTTCGATTATCGAATACCAACACGGTATGTACCGACTCTTGCTACTTAGCTTCCGTAACCCATTATGAATCAGAATTTATTTGGAAAATCAAATGTACACCCACTATGGATTCTGAACTAAACTTCCAAAGGCAATTGTGCTCATAGCAATTGCCTTTGGAAGTTCCATCCTCTAACTGTCATTTTGAGCAAACAAAAGAAACCTTTTCCATAGCGTTAAAAATTGTTAAAGTTCGGTGAGCGAGAGTGGAGTATGCAGAAACAACATCCCTAGAGGAAAAGGATATACAGGAAGACAAAGAAAGACAGTATATAAACTTAGCACATTAGTCTAATAGGAACGAATACGAAGAAAATGATTTGAAAACACCCCAAAATATATCATTTTTTAAAGATCAATTTGTACTTTAAAACTAATTAAAAATAAAATTAATTCAAACTTCATTACTCACTACTATGTAGCACTGGCAATTTTCTATACATACATAAAAAAGTATTTTTTACCAACACAATAAAACAACGCAATTAAAAATGTTAAACTACTCGTACAAATAAACAGATAAATATCTCGGAAATTCGACAGCTCACCATAAACAAAGATCTGCAACAATAACTGCCCCCCCAGGCGATGTTAATAATTCCGCCATATTTATCGACCAAGCAAACAACACAGGCAGACGACCAGCCATAATTCTGGTTACAACCCGTCCACAGATGCAATTCTTTAAAATTTAATTTGCCGAAAATGTAGTAAAGATACTTTTTCTTGGTAGATGATGTATATATGTATGTAGTTTATTCAAATTTATGGTATTTTGTAGAAGTATTTTTATATTTATGTGGTATGTGTAAGTTTCAGTTAAAAAACATGAAGCATAGCGAAAGACATAAAGAATCAAAGAAATATCAAAAGTTTGTTCGCCAGAAAACAAAATTAATAGATAAAATTACTCCATGATTTTACGGAACACTTTCTCCTTCGGGTGCAAGCAAGAAAGGCACTAATTGTAACCATGGTTTGAGCAAGTTTATTTATTAACAAAAAGATGAAAAACACATTGCATCATTCACACTTCTATATACATTGAAATCCGCATTCTAAAAGAAATTTTTCTAAAACTAATGCTTTTAGTCACGAATTTATTGCTGACTATGGTCGTATAATAAAGTACTCACTCATGTGAGCTCTGTTTTGATGATTATATAATGGGGCTATTAAAAGTACATTAAAATAAATATATAGGTTCAGAAAACTTTTAAAAATAAAATGAGTTTGAATTTAACCCAATGTAGTGGATTACTTAAATCAGATTTTTAATATAACTGCTTACATTTTAAAGTAAATATTGCAAGGACTGTGTGGCAGCACAATAAACACATTGTTCGGATTACTCCTCCCGTACAAAGTATTGATTAATTCGGGGCGACACGAGTTTCGGGAATACGTGGACTCCCATTATCAAGTCGAATAACCGAATGAGCGCGAAGATGACTTAAAACTAGAAACATGCACGGCACTAGATATAGATAGAGGGAATGAAGGAGGGGGAAAAAGCTGTGCATGTTTCTAGTTTTAAGTCATTTTCGCTCTCATTCGCTTATTTGACTTGATAATGGGAATCCACGTATTCCCGAAACACGTGTCGTCCCGAATTAATCAGTACTTTTTGCGGGAGGAGTACTCCGAACAGTCTGTTCTTTTAAAGTAAGTTTGTAAAATACTGATGGAAAATTATTTACATTTGAGTCGCCAATCCTCATAAATGAGTGTATAAAATAACAACAATCCCTGTTATAATTATATTTGAACTTTTTGTCCCACCACCAAAAATTTGGAAAAGGAATGGATATAAAAACGGAAGCCTTTGGGCAAAGATCTGTCACTTGTCAAATATTTGCGATTGAAGTTAAAAAAAGTTGCAAAAGTTCCCAGTACAATTATGAACAAATTCTTATTGCCTAATACGAACTGTATTAGGCAATAAGAATTTATGTCGACTGCTAGAGATAAATTCCAAAAAACATGCATAGACCTGGTAATTAAACAGCACGAGACAACAGAAGATTCTAGCACAAAGTTGAGGCTGTGCAAGACCAAGATGCAAAATTCAGATGATCAACACTCAGATTGAAACAGTAGAGAAGACCAGGCAACATTACAAAAATTTGGAATTATTGACTAGAAACGTTGATGATTTTGACAAAGAATTGAATAAAAATTATAAATTATAAATAAAATAAAATTATAAATAGGTTATCCGTCAAGCCAGGTATAATATAATGCTTAGCCTAGCTTGCTGATTAGTATCTCATATTACCCACGCATGATAAAGAAGGAGGGTCCTTAGGTGAAGCTTGCAACCTGCTTGGGGTAAAAATATACTATCCTCCGAAGCGGATAGAACATTCTACCCCAGGAATAAACTTAAAATAGTTACAAAAAAAGAAAAATATGAAGAACAAACAAGATCTAATATTATGACGACTTTTGAAATAAAAGAAAATCTATCATAGGAAACAATATAATGATATTCGTTTTCTCTCAATATCCAGTTGAAGGAACAGGTAATGAAGCTAACATTTTCCATTGAATATACATTCCGCTCGAAACACTCATTCAATATCTACCCACTGTCTATGTGTCGCATGATATAACGAGCACATCGACGCATGCACTAGCTCGATGCACGTGCAACTCGCGTAATGTAATTGCGTCACAATTGGTCGCGTAACCGAAAGTCGACCGAGCACACCGTTTGTGGAGTAAATGGCATAGTCGCTGTGTATTGTATATCTACTGGTCGATACCGGTGGATGATGCATGTGAATTTTCCGCGCAACTTGCACTTCGTCGCACGGCTACGATCAAAGCATGTTATTGCTCTCCTCTGTGCTACCGCTGTTTTTACGATGCAAGTACATCTACACGGACGGCGACAGAGTGAACTAGATGAGAATGAGAGAGCACTAATGGAGGAGTTTCAGAGTGTCGCACAAATTGGCCGAAGACCAGTGATTTCAACAAACCGTTTCTTCCTTTGATCAGGTCACACATACTTTACACATCGAGAATTGTTAATTTCAATTCTGATCGACAGATTATTATATCAGGAGTGGAGGTGGAATTGTAAGACTGGTGCAAATTCTTTTAGATTGCCCACCAAACCCTCAGAATAAGATTTTTCGATTACTTATCATCTTCTTTTTTTAAATGAACATTTTGCCATTTTAGGGTGGTTCTTGTATTGACTTGGGCTGCCAGCATTGAATCCATCATTTTGGTGGTCTTCCGACATCTCTTTTTCCGTATGAGTGTTTCCATCCATTGCCATTTTCGGAAACTTCTGCTATTGCATTTTCTCTACACGTTGATTCCATTAACTTCTTCTATCTTTCGTAAACTTGCTTATATTCTGTGCGTTGCACAGAATTTCTTGATTGCGTATTCTATACCTTAGGGCGATAAGACAAGATGTGATAAGATTGTTCTGGCCAATCGTTTTGTTTTACTCGTTTCGGCTCTATTTTTACAGGCGTTATCTTATGACTGGTTGCACTCCTATATATTTCCATTTGGTTTTCAACTTGCAGGTACGATCAGCTTCAACCATAATATCGTGCGTCTGACACGAATTTAACTGACCGCTTCAAGTTCTATAAGTAATGTCATAGTTGAACGTGAAGTGGTCAGTGGTCGGATACACTCCTGGCAGGCGAATGACATTATGGTTGGAGCTGATAGTACTTATTCTTCCTGAATATGCTTTCCAGATGCTGGGATATTCTTGAAGCTTTGACTGTTTGCTATTGTGCTAGCTGCGTAAACGACAAGACCGTTCGACTATACAGCCGTATATTTCTAATTTGAATCTGATTGGATTCTTTCAGTCGTCCTTCCGTCATCATTTGATGTAGTAATCTTTGAAGGTTATCTTCTGTGTCGGCTATTAGAGTCATGCGTATCATATTGCGTCTATCGTAGATGTGTCTCTATTCTGACGATTGATAATTGAATTGCGTTGGAGAGTCTCCCTGTTCTATTTTTTTTTACTTGAATTGCATTCACTTTTTACTCTGTGCCTCAAAAAGTGTTTATTATGCGTATATGTATGTATGTATTTGTATTTGCAAGGAATTTGTAGACCGTCATACGATTAAAAACAAAAAAAGTATATAAAATGACAGACTGGAGCCACGATGAAAGGCGTTGGCCCTCAGTGTAAGCGTGGGAGTGTTCACAGATGCAATTTGGAAAAACAGAATATTAACTTTGGACAGCAAAAAATTTGCAGTCTAATCTACTGTTTAGAAAACTCAACTGGAAGTCACCTTGCCTACGGGTAATGATTCTAAATCATGTTGTTCCAACAACACCAAGTTGTATTCCATTTTGTCCCATTTTATAGCCCATTTTTTTATGTGTTTGCGTCATTCTAAAACACTCTCGTCATTTATAATCATTAATGTGGCTAAAACGGTTATTGTCCACATAAGTTTCCCTTTTCAATACTAATTTTAAAAAGTCAAGCTTCATTTTTGGATGGAAAAACTACTTTTCTTGTGGAATTCTGTTTTCTTCAATAACATATTTAACTACGACACCAAGTATACCATTTCGGCTTTTTCTTTCCCCATGGAGATTTTTTACATTTCGCCGACCTAATGGAAGAGGGTCATCGACAGTGAAATCCGCAAAGCGCGGAGGCGTTCTCTCTCCCAGTAACTCAGTCGGTGCGGTGCCGCCGCATTTGGTCAGCGGCGCAAGGTCGCGGTGCGCCGTTCTCGCATCACCCGTTTAGCCTTGTGCAATTATGCACTTGCACCGTGTAACTAACTAGTCGTGCAGTCGGCGTGGGCGAATGGGACATTGTTTGTCTGTCGGACGATTATTAATTCGGACTAAATGTCGCGTTACAGCTGCTGCATTTAGGTTAAAAGCGACGTCATTTAATTTCATAATACTTGAACTGTGTTATTGTTGTATATTACGACGTGAGGATGATTGTATTATTTAAAATATGAACTCGCTGATTTAGTTGGTCGAATGTGTTCCACTGACCTGAGCCGGAATTTACAGAATTGAAATATAGATATTTGATTCCAATCAATACTTTTTGAATTATATTTCTTTTGCAGAAATTTGAATACACCTACTAAACTCACAGAGACTGCAAGAACATTTACAGTCACCTTAAAGAGACGAATTTTGAATTTTACATCATTTATTAAGTCGGAGCAGTCGCAAATACGAAACTGTCGCACAAGGAATCACCGTTAGTCACTACCACAAGACCTTTACATCGTGACTAACTTTCTTTGTACTGTGCACATGATTGCTATCGCATTATTGTCTGTCTGAAACGGTGCCATAAATCTCGTATGCATACATTAGGAGGAGAGCCAATGTTATGAAATACTGAAAGAAAAGGCTGGTGGTAAAACGAGAATAAATGCAACGGATGAAGCGGTAATTTCATGTCAAGTAAGATCATATTAGGCCAAGTGAAGTTTTTTCTCTATAAAACGTATATTCAATCACAATTAAGACATACGACAAAACCGAAAACATTGTTGTATCTTTGAGGTCGTACGTGTTGCGTACATGGTATACGTTATTTTACTTCAACGTGCTATAAATAACATCTAACTTCAACTATTATAAAAGATTTTGATTAAAATGACAATAGCATCAAATATTAGCAAAACAAATTTTATAGAAGATGTTTATTTTTCCTAAGAATAAGTAATGGGTTGTAGGAAAAGTCACTAAGTATTTTGTTACATTGTTCAAACTTTATTTACTTATATGAACGACAAGTATCAATCAATGATATATTGCCCCTTTTGCTGGTATTCAATGAGCTGTATAGTTGGATGGATGGATTAAATGGTGGGGGAGGGTGGCAAAAAGCCACATGCACTTGGGCCACCATATTGGGCCTTTTGTGCTACCTCCCCGACGGCGTCGCTCTTCCACCACCTACCCGAGCCAACCCAACCTGAGTATGAACTCGAGCAGTGCGGCAGTCGAGGCGCC
>JARFOC010000723.1:382621-398382 GCA_031763485.1 Osmoderma eremita | reverse complement strand
CTCATCGAGGTGGTAAGGGTATTTTTTATTATTTTTTACTATTTTAAGCCACCGTATCCTATTTTGTATTTTATAGAGTAACTTAGAAAAAGAAAAACAGCTTCTATTGCAACATCATGGAAGTTAAGGAAACTTTTTCAAAATAAACAAGAACAATAAACCCACAATAATCAACATTAATCTTGCATACGCCTTGAAAGATTCGCTTCATATCGTGTGTTACCACCACGAACCCGTATAAAGTCATTATTTCTCTAGGCATTCCTTCAATGAGCTGCCGTATGTTGTTCGTAAGAACCTGCCGAAGTTCTTCAAGGGTGGTTAGGAGTAGGTGATTACGAACTCTTCTACCGAGCCTATCCCAGATATGCTCCAGATCGGGATTACCTTCCCTTCAGTCCATTTAAGGAATGTCAAGTTCATTCAGATAGTCTGTCACTACTCCAGCGAAATTTGGCCCCGCGTTGCCATGCACGAGAAGGAAGTTGTCTCCTATAAATTGTGCATAAGGGACAACATAATCTTGTAATATCTCCTCAAGGTACCTTACAGTTGTCAGTAACTCCCTGAGAATAACGTGCAAATCGGTTCGTGCTTCCGTAGATGTTCCGGCCCACATCATGACTGAGCCTCCATGAAAGCTGACCCTTTCACTAAAAGTACAGAGTCCATAATGATCTCCCGATCGTCGCCACACTCTATCACGTCCATCTAGGCTCCTAAGACTAAACCGTGATTCGTCGGTAAACAACACACGCCTCCAATCAACATCCCTCCAATTTTGCTGTTCCCTTGCAAGTTGTGACCAGGCTACTCGATGTCATCTGATAGGCTGTGACCCTGTAGCCGGCCTCTGTGCTGTCAGATTTGCTACTCTTAACCTTCGTATAACAGTCCTTTCACTCACATTAACATTGCGTACCTGTTGCAGCTGATTTCTGAGACTAATAGCGGTTCCATGACGATTTCTTAAACTTCTTAGGAGAAGCAAACGGTCGTCTTGATAGGTAGTCCTTCTTTGGTAACCTGTTCCAGGTCGCGTGTGAAGCCGCTGTACAGTGCCGACTCCTTATATCCTCAAGCAGTGCAGCAATTACAGCCACTGTTTCCGTAGGAATTGACATGTTTATAAACGAACAACCCCGTGAAAAAAAACAATTTGAAGTTTGTAACAAAAAACAAAACAAACTAAACATTTGAAGATCACCCCAGACACTTAATTACAATATGACAAAAATACGACATATCCAAAGTTGTACATCTTCCAGTTCGTAACATAGGAGAAACCAATCAAAATTATTGTCGTTTATTTAATTAGGAACAAGTGATTATTGCATAATATTTGTTGTGCTTAAAAAAAGTGCCGGTTTTTCTGCCGGTGAGTGTAGATAACAACCATGTTTTCTTAACGCACTTGATAAAATTTAACATCAATCTTCAATTAATAGAATTTTAGGAACGCGGCCAATTACCATTTATGGCTTTTTTTCCTTTTTGTAAACATACAATTTTCGATTTGCATTATTTTTACGATCGCCATAACCACCGCATGTAATAATAATTATCATCAAATTTACACAATCGAAATCCGTGACCAATTAACAAAACGACCCGCGCTCCCTAACCAAACTCTGCTTAATTGAAAATATACAACGTCGGTGAGTATTAACAACGGCTAGTAAATGTAATTAAAACAATTTGAATTAAACGAGTGGCGCCCGTGAGCTTAATGCACGGACGATTAAAAAGAGAATATAACGATTGTCGTATTAGGATATTTGTATTCGCGTATGATATGGGAAGGTAAAAGTTTGTTTCTTCCCCAGCAACTAACAATTACATATACAAAGAGAAAATTTGGGGCAAACCATCATCATCATATTTAATTATATGAAGATAGAAAAGGTCAGAAAGTATGATGCAAAGATGACAAAAAAGTAAGTAAGGGGAAAACGCAAGTAAGAATAAGTCATATCACACACTGAAGAATAAATTTATTAGATAATCATACGGAAAACAAAAACTGTATGTCATACCATCTTCAAATCAGTTCTAGTATATGGAAGTAAGAGCTTAGTCCTAAACAGCAAACACAATAGTATAATCGAAGCACTAGAGCGTTTAAAGACATCACAAACAGAGACTGACTTAGGAATGAACAAGTGGAAAAAAAACTTCAATTGAAAACCATCCAAAGACAACATGATTTGGACATTTAGTAAAAATGCCAGAGACAAGACAAGTAAAGAAGATTTGCCAGGCAAGATCGAAACAGCAAAAGAGAACTAAAGACCGAACAATTTCTTTGCAATTGTTTGTCTATTTATTGTAATCTTCAGTTCCCTCATGCCATTGTTTTTTGAGATGTTCATTCGCAAACGTATTTTTTCAAAGGGACGTTAGAGCCGTTCGATGGATGGAAGAACATTTACAAGGGGTCGCCTGCAAAGGGCAGATGGTATATTTGGGATACGCAATCAGAATAGGAAGGATTGCAATAACCATGGGGAGCGACAATAGATTGCGAGTAAATCAAAAAGCTATGAAGAGAGAGAATTATCTTGGAAATCAAGTCAGCGAGATCATGTGCAAAATGAGGAAATAAGAAGACAGACCAAAATAACCGAAATTATGAGAATAGCTAAGTCTAAGTGGCCACAATAACTTTTATGCTGGCGACTGTCGTCAAAGCTAAACGATGGATTGATAATATCCAGGCTATAGTTGGGAAAAATTGGATTAGACAGGCACAAGACCGAGAAACATGGAGAGCATTAAAAGGGGTCTAGATTTTGTAGTGGACGAATAATGGCTTATGAGATACGAAGTCACATAAGGAACCTGTTATCCCACTTAGGATCTGCTGTAATTTGATGTTAAAGCAATGAATTTGTGGCAATGAGGAAAGTTTACGTAAATGGTCAGAAAAATGTCAAATGTCCAAATATATGAAGAATAAAAGGAAAATGAAAAATAATAATAAAGGAAACTCGACGTTTCGGCACTACTATAACCGAGTTCTTCAGAAGAGTCATTTCGTATTTTTGTCGGGAAGTGTCTTAAAAGCTGCAAAAAGCTCTGAGACGCTGTGTAGTTTCTCATGTAGTATAGTCCACTACATGATAAACTATACAGACATGACAGAAATTTATAACTTCAAATCTTATTACATTCGTCATTTACATCGTAAAATTAATTAATTTATAAATAGTAAATAAATGGAGGCTCTTACTGGAAAACATCCGGTATTTTTTAAAGAATACCTTCGACGAATTGACAATTAAATCTAATTAGCCTTTCCGGAAATCTTCTTCCATCCAATTATATTTTCCTAAAATCTTCAATCATCCAAATTAGGTCACAAAAAGCTTCACCCAACGACACCAGCAGGAATAAACTCTCATAAATTCACAACCAATACTCCATTGATTCGCAAAAACTCTGGGGAAGCGAGCAATCTCGACCGAACCCACTTAATAAACACTCGGTTAAAGATAAATCTTGCCTCTGCAGTTTTCATGCCATAACAGCCGGGTTTCCGGTGACTCCCTGTCAACGGAAACGCAATCTATTTACTCACTTCCTTCGATCTACGCCGGAGACACGAGGAGGGATGACGATCCTGATTTAATTCCCGAGCAAATTGGGTCGACACGTTCAAATCGGTCGGTTCGCGATAATCCGGTGCAGTAGCTAAAGCTACGTCATCTCGCATCGCGTCGAATACCCTCACGGGCAAATTGTTTACCTTCAATTTATTGTTATTCCCGATGACCTACATGTTCGCGCTCATATTGGACGCGAGAATTTACTGAAGGGAAGACCTCCTCCAACTCGGGTAAAGGGACTTAAAATTTATCTACGAACCTCAACGTAATCTCCACGCAGTATTTTAGCGTTAGATGGCGACGTTATGACAATAAAATGGGTATGTGGGAGTAGGATAAAGAAGGCAATCGAGTACTAGTGGTCAGGAAGGAGGAGAAATTTATTTAACCACTCTAGCGGATTCCAGTTTGTAAAATCGCGGAAGTTGTGGCTGTTATATTGAATGGATCCGTGGAGGAGTTTCTGGGTCAAGTATGCCTTTAAGTTTTTAATCTCAAAGAGAAATGCTCCTGTTGTTTTATCTTAAGTAAACTGTTTGAAAGGATGGAAGAACTTCCCACGATAAAGGAAAATTCATCCATTAAATGTAGTTTTTCTTTTATGAAGTAGTAGAAAACTTACATTTTACTCAAATATTGCTAACGCAAAAACATATTACTTCGGTGCAATGTAGTTTCAGAACTGATTATGGTAGTGCGACGAAGCTTCTTGTTGCCGGGTTGAGTTTAATAAAGCGTTTCGCACTGCTCAAGATGATATCTTAATTTTGACATTATAGGCATTAAAGGTATCCTTACGGAGCTAAAAAAATCGTTATACTATATATTAAAACTTCTTAGTCCATGTGCGGATAAGAATCAAGCTGTGTCATTGGTTTCAAGTTTGGGGACGTTACTCTTTTCAACTGCATACAAGAAATATTTCACATCAATTAACATAATATAATATAATCCAGTCCTATTTATACCCTTTTAGGGTATCGAGGTTTTTTCTGTTGTACTTATCTTCTTACTTTTTTGAAAAAAATTTCTATAACTTCCTCTCTTTCGCCTTTTCCATAACTGAGTTCCAGTCTTTCTGGATCTGTTCCAGTATGTTGTCCACTCGATTCTTCTCGATCTTCTTGTTTTGATTTTGATACTTTCCTCGCCTCTCTCACCTTCTCCGTCCTCACCAGGTGTCCGATCCTAACCATTTTTTTAAAATCTTTTATCGCTTCTCTATTGGAGTTGCTGCTATGATTTTTTGTCCAGTTTATGCAAATCTACTAATTACAAATTAAAAAATTTTAAGATATTTTTAAGATACGTATCTGCATGCATTTATTGTATTTATTTTATTTTATGTCACAATAAATTGCCCTATAATCCCCGAAATATTATTCGTAATCAGGGCTAGGGGCTACTACCATTAAACGCATTAGGGCCCCAGTTTACGTTGTATATATATTAACGGCGACAATAACCGTTTTTGCATGGCGCCCGAGATATTACCGCGATGCAATAAAAAAAATCAACCGAAATTTACGGTTAATCATAATTAATGATCCGACAGGACAGCAAGTCAAATTCACGTTTTAGTTAATGCGATTAGCTGGGATGAGTTTTTAAAGTTGTGAGCGGCCGGGGCCATAAAAACTCAGTAATTCATTAAATTTTCTGTTGATTGCTAGGCTATGCTGTGCGGTGCAAATATCAGTAATGCGTATATGATTTGCGTAGTTTTATGCCGGAGGTTTCGGTAATAAATGACGATAATGATGACCACAGCAGTCACAACAATTTTATTTGCGTAAACATAAATGTCGTGCTCTCGGGTTATTATGTCGCAATAATTGGGGATTGTTAAAAAAGTGAAATACGAGCAATAATGGGAATAATTAGTTATTACACAATACAAAAAGGGGCTTGGGTGGGCTTTTAACATTGCGGATTCATATAAGACACCAGGCGAATTAAGAAATATAAGGGCAGCTTCTGGAGGCGTTGTTGGCACTATGCAAAGGAATGGAGACGGCAGTCTGCAATTGCTATGGTGTGAGAGGAGCAGATTTACTCACCTATTGCACGGGGCGTTGTCTTACACAGTGTCATCGCAAATAGGAGTGTTCTGTGACCATGCAAATATTCATCAAGTGATAATGGTACGCCGCTAGACGATGGGATAAAGATAAAAATGTACCAAAATGAAGGCAATCAATTTGTAGAAGCTGAAGTAATTATTAAAGTAAAATCGTAAATTGTCCAAGGGGAAGAAGGGAAAGCAGTTATTTGAAGTAAGAAAGAGAGAAGTCAAGAAAGGCCATAAGGAAGACATTGTAATCCTTTTATAGAGTAACTGATTCAAAATCTACCTAATAAGTATCATCATAATGCATTTTTTGCAAGTAGTACTGTAACCATACCTTCTATTTCACTAGTGCTGTATTATAGGTCTATTACAGCACTTGTTGCGTATTAAAAATGGGACATTTAGCAGATTTATTTTAAGTTGGTGACATTGCGACAATAATGGAGATATAAATGTGACATTTTAAGGTTGTAGGTAAATTAACAAAATTTATTGTAGTTACATGTATTTGCAATACAGTAGTAAATAGTTTATTACAAAGAGAAAGTAACACTCTCAGATTTGATATTTTAATTAATCTTTGGAAATGTGCAATTATTATATACATTTACATTTGAATTATCTTTTGAATCTGATAGTAATACCGTCTGCAGAAGAGACATTCTGTTGAATATTATCATTCTCTGTGCAATATTTTTTTCTTTTCGGGTAAAAGTCACACGCAAACTGTGAACCATTCCCAGAACATCCAGCCAGATCAACGTTCCTTTTCTGTGCAAACATATTTCCGACATCAATATTATTTTTTATGGAAGAGGAAACGTAGTTTTCAGGAACAGCCGAGCTTTTCCAACCACCTAAACGTTTTATGATCAAAATATCACCTCCTTTGTTTGCTATATGTGTAGCACTGGAACTTCTAAAACAATGTCCTGTATAAAGATGAGGATCCGGTAAACGAAGAAAACTGGCAATTTCTTTAGGAATATTTCCCATAGTGTTAATAGCAATAGGGTTATTAATTAAATAGCCATGACGATAGATAGGGAAAAAAATGATTGTAGGTAAGTGTTTTAGGCCGAAGATTGTTATATTTCTTTATTAGTTCTAAATCTAGAAATGCAGTTTACATCAGTTACTGCAAACATTCTGGGAACATTGTTTTTTGTTTTAGGTACACTGATTATATTGGAATCGGATTTCACACATATATTAACTAATTCCTCTCGTCTTCAGGATCCATTGTATCCCATTATAAAAATATCCTAGAATATAAACTATTTACAAAATTTGATAGAATAAAGTTAACACTCACTTTCATAGCTAAGTATATCTTATCATCCGCCTTTCTTAAAAATTTATGAACGTCTTCCTCTTCTAAAATTTTAGATTTTTTGCTCGATAGCCTTTAAACAGCTGCCTTAGTAATGCTCGAAGTTTTATATATTTAGATATGTCCACATTTCTAGGTATATTTCGAAATACGCAAGTAAAACGGTTTCAGAAATATGAAGGATCCCTTTTGCTTAAATTTTGATACCGCTTTTCATACAGTGTACAAGACAAAGTAAATTAGTAACTGCATTTTCAGCAATTTGCCGTATCTCTGGTGGAGTACATGAAAAACTTCTAGAACTCATTTTGAAATAAGTTAACAATGAAATGTCAAATTAATTTGTCAATTCAATTTATTTGAATTTTACGCCAAACTAATGCGCATGTTACCAACCGCCACAAAAATTTCCTGATATTATCAAATTTTTCTCTTTTTGTTTTCACAAATAGAGAAGTTAAGAAAGAATTATTGCAAAAAATAGCATAAAAAACAGAAGACATAAGAAATAAACAGTACCGAAACTAAGTTGGCGGTGTCTCTATGCGCGCGCTGTCATACCGTAGTAGACCTGTTAAGTAAACGTTAAGCAATTAATTAGTAGTGCCTAATTGTTAAAAATGGTGCTAAGTACAGAGGAGAAAGCTTTTTCTGGTGAAGCAAAAATTTTCGCTCAAACGGATCGGCCGACTCAACTATGCAAGTCTGCAATACGTATGCGATAAGTTCACAGAACAGCTTAATAAACGTTCTCCGTTGTCGGAAAGTTCAGAAATACTGGTAGTGTATTGTGCCAACGAAAAGAAAAGTCGGGCCACCCCAGGACAGTTAACATTAACAATAACCATCAACGCGCTTTTTGAGCAGATCTTAGAAAATCCGAAAGTCAGCCAGCGAAGGACAGCGTTGCAACTTGATGTAAAAAAAACTTCCTTGCAAAGAATCCTGAAGGAGCTGGATGCATTTTCGTATGTGATTCAGGTACACCAACAGTTACATCTTGGGGATTATCGCAGTAGAGTGAAATATTGCGCAAGAACTCTCGCGTTACAATATGAAAATCTCGAATTTCTTAAAAACGTATGGTTTGCAGACGAAGCACATTTTCATTCGTCGAGCCACGTGAATCGGTGCACAAATCGATTTATGGTATTTGCGAGGCCCGATGAGGTTTACATAGTGCAAGAGTGAGTGTCCGGTGTGCAGTTTCGGGACGCGGAATCATTGGTCCGCACTTTATCGAAGATAATGGTCACACTTAATCAACAGCGGTACACAGAAATTTTAACACGCTTTATCCCTGATCTGCGTCGATTCTGTCGTGCACGTAATGTGGTATTTCGAGACCAAGTTTTTCAGCAGGACGGGACAATTTGTCATACTGCTGCCGCAATTCGTCAATTTCTTCAAGGACATTTTTAAGTCAAAATCATTTCACTATTTTTGATTTTCCTTATCCCTCACATTCGCCAGACCTTACGTCTCCAGACGCATATATTTGGGGCATGACCAAAGATGCCGTCATCAAAAGGTCATCACAAACCATCGATGAATTAAAGAATGCCATTTGAGCTTCTTCGCAGAACTGAGACAACCCTTATTCGATAACATGACGACCAACTTGAAACTTGGTAATGAAGTCTGTGTTGAACGGGGAGGTGCACAATTAGAACATGTAATAAAGTCTAAATAATAAGTTAAAAAAATAAACGAATTATAAGTTCAGTACTGCTTATTTCGGGCCATACTGTATATTTTCTCAATCTGAAAATCTGTTTCTGTGGGTGTGCAAAATAAACAAGCCACAATACATACATATATTGATTATTAATCAATGCAATAATTGCAGTGGTTTCTAACAACTGTAGCAATATAACAGCCCAATTAGCAGTGTCGTTCCGCTATTCCGATGTCGACTTCCCGGCATTTCCGATTGGTAATTAAGTTGAAACGAAGTGAACAGTTTCCGGGTATGTTTACGAGGACACGATAGTCATATTCCCTTCCCGGACGAACCCAAGTACGTTACACGGCGCGTACGAAGTATGGGTACCAAGGCAACGCTCCAACGAAATAAAGAAGTCGACAGACATCGGTCCAAATCAGTAAACTCTCACGAATTACGAATTACCAACTCATTATTACCATTATGTGTAGGGCGGTGGCAGAACTGGTGGAAAATGAAGAAAAAGTGAGTGGCGTTCATCCGTGGAATTACAACTAAGAAGTTAATTAGACATCTAACTCTGTGTGAAAAAGTCAGTGTCATTTGCGTTTCGAAACTGTTCTATTCTATATATGTATATCTATATAGGCTACGGTCTATTGACTTCGATTGTTGTATGTATCTTGTGTAGTTATTATGTTGCTGGGAAATAAATGGCGAACGGAATGATTTGCCTGTAATAACACCTAGCAAAGCAATGAATCTCCTGACGACTACTAGGCGCCAATAGGTCACTATTAATCAGTGTAGACATAAATATATTCTGGCGTAGCAATAGTCATAATAACATTAATAATATGACGAAGTGTTATTTACTATGAAATAAATTCTCTTACTGTTATTGAATGCCGCCCTAAACTATTTTGTATACTTCAAATCAAGCTATTTCCTTGTAGTAAAAAATGAGGTGTACTCCGAGATTCTAATTTAGCTCCTATCCCTTTTGTAATGTGTACATATCCATACCTTATAATCGAATCGTTAATTGTTGAAAGGGGTCAAGCACCATTTTCTAGTGTTTCTGAGTTATTGCAAGAATTTTGTTTTCCTTCTCTATCCGCGTCGTTTGTTGTTGAAAGGATGCAAACGCCGACGCGTTATATGGAAATAAATACTACACGGGCGGCCGCGAATAGTGTAGAAAGGAGGTTAGCGACGTCGCTTAGCTCTTTTCAACAACTTATGTAGAAACAAGGTCACGTGGTTTCATTCATTCTACAGTGGTTAGGATGTGTATGGCGTTAACTGAGACAAGATTTAAAAAAGTTGAACATATTTATCCCATTAGAGGCCATTCGTTTTTGCCGTGTGATAGGAATTTTGGCACTGTGAAAAAACATCTGAGGCATTACGGCAGAATTTTTTCTGTGCATAAGTTCACCAACCTGATAATCACATCCAGTGCAAGTAGAAAATTCACAGTGATATCTTGGATTTCAAAAACTGGTGGACTAGATTTTATAAGAAGAATATTGTTTCTGTAGAGGCAAACAAAAGATGTCACGAAATGAAAAACAGAATTTCTTACTATCACAGTTTCATCACCTTAAGTACGATGTCTTGAAATCCGGATATGTTACTGCTTCGCCCTTTATTAATAGCGCTTTTAACACTTTTCATTTTAAAATGCCTAGTGCAGGTGTCGTCAGATTGCCATCAGAAACTGCATATCAAAAACTTATGGTAAAATATATTCCGTATAACCACAAGTCATTTTACAATGAGGTTGTTAACTGGCCAACCAAAAAGTCCAAAACATAAACTGTATTCCTTTAATTTATATTGAAATTATTTCCCCAATAAACACTTTAAAAGGAATTGCTTTAATAAGTTGTTGAAAGGGGCTAAGTGACATTTAAAAAAGCAAAAATAATTTATAAAAAAAAAATTTCGACTTTCTTTCGCACTGATCTGCCTTATTTTATAATATTCATTTAAGTTTGAGCAAGGGAACTGATTAAAAATAATACAATCTAACCCAAAATAGTTTTTTTGCGTTTTTCTCAGAATTTACATAATGTCGTTTGACTCCTTTCAACAATAAACGATTCAATTATGAACTTGACCATTTTCATTTTATATATTGCGTTGTTGCAAATGGAATGCCCATTCTGAGATGTTTATTATAAGGTTGACGATTTTATCATTACTTATACAGGTTGTCTTATAAAAAAAAAGACGACTCCGTAGCCCCTTTATTTATAGACCGATTTTAGTAATTGAAACGGAAAATTAAATGACTGTATGTAGGCTATATGTTTTTCTTTTAAATAGACTTCTTTTTTATGATTCTGATGGAGAATTTTTTTTCTGAAAACCACAATTTATCACGGCAAGCTATCACGAGTATACCTTTACATAAAAAAATCAAAAAAAGTAATAAAATAATTATTTAGTCGTGTGTAAAAATACCACTAACATTGGAAATAAATGAGGAGAATCAAGCATTATTCCAAATTTATTTAAAAGCTAAAGAAAACAAAATGGAACGAAAAAAAAAAAGGTGAAAAATTATGTATTATCATCTCCTATACCCAAATTGTGCTCCATTTTGTGCTAAACATCGACGGCATCTTTGCGTAAACTCATATGTTGCATTGGATAACATTTCGGCAAGAACTCTCAGGCAAGCTACAATAATTATATTTCTTAACTGTATCTCATCTGGAGGCGTTACATAGACTTGATTTTGAAGATATCCCCGAAGAGAAGTATCCATTGGAGTAATGTCTGGCCACGGAATGTCCCAATCCAGGAATAGCTAAATCTTCTGATTAAATATCCTCTATTAAGAAGGGCGTTATGAGGGGTAGCACCATCCTGCAGAAATATCACATTTCGAAACTCATTGAGCAGTAGGTCTTCAAGAAAATTTTCCAGATCTTCGCGCAGAATTCCGTGGTATTTACGCTGGTCTAGTTTACCATCAATAAAAATAGGCCCAAGGAGTTTATTGTGTAAAATGCCGCACCAGACATTTACAGAAAATCTGTGCTCAAAATGTCCATCCTCCGTCACATGGGTATTTTCCTGAACCCAATAACGAATGTTGAATGTACTGTTATTGGAAAAACCACAATCATCTGACCATAAAATTCTTTGGTAGCAGGATGGATCTTCTTGAATTTTGTCTAAAAAGAAACGACAGAATGTCGTCCGGCGTTCAAGATGACCAGCCTCTCTTGCATGACTTTTGTGTGGAATACACGGTTTTACTTTCTCTTTTTTCAAAATTTGCTGCACGGTATCCTTGGAAGTTCCTAAATTAGCAGCAATCTCTCTTGTGGAAGTCCAGTGCTTTTCCTCAACACTCAAAAGTACGTTGAGTCGTAGATTTTCATCCCGATGTTGACGCTGCAATTTTTTTGGCTTTTTGAAAGCGCCATATATGCGTAAATTGTTCACTGATCGTTGAAATTTTGATCGACTTGAACGATCTTTGTTTGAATAGCGCTGCGAATAAAGTTTTGCAGCTCGATAAGTATTATCACCGCATTCAAAATAAACTCGAAGCAGATCTAGACGCTGTTCGTTCATTTTACAAAAGATTCAACTTGACACATAATGGGACAATAGTTATTTTCCAGACAACTTGATGTACTAAGTTATCACATTGTAGCACCGCAATGCATTTCGATTCCCGCTTGGAGCTTGTTATCTGTTTCCAATGCTAGTGGTATTTTGACACACGACTAAATAATTATTTTTATTATTAGATTTTGGCGCAATTTTAAAAGTTCTGGAGAGAACATAAAATAGGAATTTATCATAAGATATGAACAAGATACAACTACTTTTCACTTCTAGCTAGCAGACTGGTCGATATGCTTCTTCCAATTGTAATGAGAATCAATTACGACACCCGAAGACATAGCCGACTCTACTTGCGCTAAACTAGTGTGTGATCTGAATAGTTACGCTCTACACTGCAGAGCTAAAAACAGATTTTTGAGCATTCATAGATAAATTATTTTTGGTGGAGTAATTGTTGATTGATACTATGTTCTATTCATATCGCCAGATGCTCCTTTCGAGTTATTGCTTGCAACAAGGAAAGATGAATTATCCGCGAACATTACAGAGTTTACCAGTTGAAAATCGTTGACATATACAATATAAATACTTAGATTTTGTGCCCCACATATCCATATCAACACAATGCAATAATATGTGTAGAAGTGGCTCGAAAACCAATGAACCATTTTTGAGTATGAGTTTAATCTTAGCTACTTTAAGTTTACGCATAAAGACTGTTTCAGCAATGGAATTATTTATTATATAAATATCTTTTATGGAACAAGTGTCCAACCACTGTAATATATTAGCTAACACACCTCTAAGCCCTTACATTTTAGTAAATTACTATGCTCACAAATCATTATAAGTTTGAAACATGTCTTCTTGTATAACGTAATACAATATCCATTAGAGTTACCATTACCACTAACGTAAAACGAACTGCGTTAATATTTTCCGAAATTCTGATTTTGTATAATTAAGACCATCCATTTAAACTTCTAATGGATGGGTTCTGTTACGTTAATTACGGTCGCGCCTTATTGTATTTAGTATTACGATAATGCAATAAAACCACTTTAGAAATGAGAAACCAATTTAGCAAATTTCAATAAACTGAATTCTTAACTCTAATCACAATGCACACTAGGCACATACGGTGGTATCTTTTGTGGGGAAGAAATTGAAAAATAAATAATTCGTCGCACCTGTCAAGCAAGCCAAACAAACCAAAACAAACCAGCTAGCCAGTAACTGGATGTCGTCTTGATGAGACATCTAATTTATTCCACAACGAGACTTGGATGCTAATCTATTTTGAATCCTCTCAGCTCTCCGCGTAATTATTCTCTTTTCACACTTTAGGGCTTGTATCTGTGGTGGCGGCGTTCTTATAAAGGATTTAATGAGAATTAATTATCGCTGGATTTTTTTCTCTTTCTCCCGGTGACCTTCGCAAACTTAAATGATGGTAAATAATTTTTAGGAACTGAATGCGTACAAACTTGGATAACGCACAACTAAGTATGGAAGATCCTTTTGCATCCACATTTTTACCATTTTTCGAATGGATTTCTACATTTTACTTTATACGAGAAATTGTCTGTTGAGCTTGTATAACAACCATTCCTTTGTAAAGTTTATACATGTACATGTATGTATAATAAGATCTATGTTACACGAATATAAAAAAGTGTTTTCAATTGAAGGCTATTTCCATACGGGAAATGAAATATAAATCATATTTAATATCCTCGTCTAAAATTATACATACACTAAACCCTTTTCAAACATGATAGGAATAAAAATTATGTTGCCTGCGATCAACTTCATCATCAATCTATTCTATATCTAATATGGCGTTATTTATTTTATAACCAATAAAATGTTAACATAATACATCAGCCCATTCTTTTCAACAAAAATTAGCAGCATATCATTCATATCTACTAAGATTAATTACTTATTCTCTCTCAAAAGTCAATTTTGATAAAGAATTTAATTTAATAAAACAAATTGCAGTTAATAAATTATAAATTTTGAACTATAACCATAGTTCAAAATTTATAATTAAATTACTTCATAAAACTATATGGACAGTTTATCCTATTATTAACTACATCAAATCCTCACCTTTTAGAATTCTAACTTATATAGGTAAACCATCAGACGATATAGCTATTTTTTTAAGAAAACAAAACATTAATGTTCCTTGTAAAACTAATAATAATTTGTCAAAGTCTATTAAAAACAATAAGGATATAACTGAAAGAAAAAAAATCTGGTGTCTATAAGTTGATATATGAACGTGGTCAAACTGGCAGAACTGTTGAAAAAATAATTTCTGAACATTATGCTTCTTACAGAAATAAAAAGCAGGATTCGACTTTCGCCAACCATGTAATACAAGAAAACCTTATTTTTAATTGTGATTTTAAAATTTTGCATATAGAATATAAAGGTGCTAAATTAGATTTATTACAACGTTTGGAAATTAACAAACTTAAAAATTCAAATTTATTACTCAACGATCAATTAGAATGCAATAATTCACCTTTATAGTACAATTCTGACAAAACAACGACAAAGTTATATTATATTAGTTTTTAGTTTGTATGAAGGAGCCACTGTGTGGCGAAACAATTGTTACTTCCTAATAAAATATATCAAGGATACTTAACATTTTATTGGTTATATTTCTGTATCTATTAAAATGCATTAATCGATTAACGATCATAATCCCCAGTTGGGGATTTTGGTTTTTCCCCTAAACCACTTGCCGCAAAAAATATATAACCACCGTCTGACAGCTCAATGGCATTTTAGACTTTTATTTATTAATTTCTTTTAATATTTTTTGGAGCAGATAGTTTGTGTTCTGTCTGTTTTTTTTTTACAAATTTGGAATTTATCGGTAAGTTGAACACAACAAAATTATCTTATTTGAGACTTGATTCTTTTGGTTTGGTTTTTATATTATAGTTAAATATCGTGGGTAAATATATAATTTAGAGGTTATGGTAACTATACGTTACTTCCTCAACCCTTTGCTTTTTGAAAAAATGATTTTATTAAAACATTTTATTACCATCTCTTTTGGACAGTTATTATTGTAAAAAAAGAAGGAACACCTGCTAGCCACAAAACATCTGTTACAGAGATTTAAAATATGTAAATGTAAGAGTTTCCCTTTGGATTATCATTCTGAGTAATTAAACATTACTTTTCCAGGACAATTTATGTTCATATGTACATTTGAGTATATATACCTATAATTCTTTTATTAAATAAAATGTGTACATAATTTACGAGTGCATTATAAATTTTACTTGGCCATAATAAATGATTCTTATCTTACATTGTGTATATGTAAATCAACAGTAACTACTGATGTTTACATGTTGCTACTGTTACACTCACCGTGTAACCGAAAAACAATTCTCTTTCTCTAAAATATATTTTTTTTATGATGTTTCGTAACTGTGTATTTAGGATAAGTTTCAGAAT
>JARFOC010000723.1:365757-382521 GCA_031763485.1 Osmoderma eremita | reverse complement strand
AGATAAAGGCGCTTCCTCGCGATTTAGGAGGTTTCTGTTCTTTTTAATATAAATCGATTCATAAGCATCTAGCTCGCTAATGAAATCGGTAACATCGACGCGCGAGCTAGATGCTTATGAATCGATTTATATTAAAAAGAACAGAAACTTCCTAAATCGCGAGGAGGCGCCTTTATCATTTTCAGCGCTAATTGATCCACTGTCACGTGGATTGCATCTTTTATTGAAAACACAGTACATAATTTCATTTTAATACGGTCCTCCATCATTTTAAAATATGGAATGCACTATACTTGGTGCTAGTTTGTAAATCGTTAGTTAATTATCTTGATAATATTAGCATTTTGCTTTATTCTAGTGATTATGTGAATCAAAAATTTCGATAGTAACACATCTAGTATAATGTTTTAGCGTTAGTAATTTTAATAAATAAATAGAAACTGAATACTTTTCGAGAACTATAATCCTTCTATAAAATTAGTGTTTGTTCAGAAAACAAAAAAAAACGTAGCATAGTGTAATTTTTGATAAGACACTATTTTATAGTATAATCATTCTAAAAGAAAAGGATGATAAAAAAAGAGAAATCTTATATCTTATAGCAATACCAGTTATGCCTGATGTTAGAAACGAATACTCTGCTTTTGGCAAACGAAATGTAAGCCTTCTGCTAATTTAATTTTAATATAGTTTTATTTTTCTTTTCGCGTACACTGTTATTTTTGTCCACATATAATTTATAATCGTAATACATTCTCTATGTGCCAAGATGTACACTATAACTGCGTTATTACCGTTGAAACATTACTCGAGATCTTTTATGGAGCCTGTCTTCCATTTTTATAAACCTATGTGAGAAGCAAAGAAAATGTTTCACATGTCCTTTCACATTTATTTTTTCTTTTCTCATTTTGGCGTTATCGAGAATTGGAAGTGGGAAAAGCCCGTTATTTTCCTTTATTCTTTTTTTTTAATGTCATTACCAATGTGCGTGTCGTATATTTTTCTAATATATTTCAAAAATGTATAAGCAATAACTATCATATTCTTATATATATACAGTTCTTTTACTTGTTTTAATGTTTATAATGAACATGTACTTGTGTTTTCACAAGATATTTGTACCTAATAAGTTATAAAAATAAATACAATTCATTAAAGTTCGTTTTATTTAATGACGAGAGAATTTTTAGAGAATGGGAGAACTTTCTATTCGCAGCTAAAAATGTGTTGGTTAAGTGCAAAATGTAATAAAGCTAGGTCGATTGACATTCAAAAATATTTGGATGGAGTAATGTGAATTCGTTAATTAAACTGCAACAAACTTCCGACAAAAGGTTAGAGAGAAGAGAAAGTAAAAAATATCCAGCGAGTCGATCCCAAAACAGTTGTACTGGTTGTGCCATCTGTTGGTCTCAGACGTAGTGCCGGGTGATCAATTCACGACCTCCTAATACAATGTAGCCTTTCAGTCTCCCCGGCCTTGCGTATCTTTAGTTGAAGGTGTTATTTTTGTTTCAGAGATCCTTTCATGTCATTTTAAAATTACACAAGATTTGTTCATGCGTAGGGGCGGATATACGGCAAGTGTATCATTTCGTAGGAGACCGTGGATCAATTGAAGTCATAATCAGAGTAGGCTGTGAATATTACAACTTATACTTCATTCACGTCAAGATGATGAATGAGTTCAATTATACTGGGCATTTATGGAAACGTTCATTTAAATGAACGGGCTAAAACCTCTTTGACCGCAACAATACGTTAAAACCAATTAACTAAAATTATATTATTCACATCTTTCTGTGCAGTATAATAAAAACACGTTGTCCTAAATATCGTTAAAACTTAACGAAATAAACTTCCAATATTGCTTTTTTCAAAGAAAAAATAAATGTATTCTACCTTTTTTAGTTTCTTTTTTATTCACCTTTAAAGTTAGGGATGCTTCCCTGCCCCAGCTGTATATAGCTGTATTTTACACAAGGAAAGGACAGAATATGTTCTTTTTTTTCCGAGTGGTTTAGAGCCCTGCTTAACTTAAACTACATCCCGAACTACGAATTCTAGCTTACAGGTGGCCCTTAGATCGACTTTGAGAGGACCGTTGATCTTTAGTTTTGGATACTTTGTATAGATGTCTACTGTCGTTTGGTATCCACTTTTAGGGCGAAAGTATCCAATAAGCATCAGCTTACTATGAGTATATTGGTATATACATACAAGAAACATACCTAAGCAAAGTTTTGCACTAATATTTTAGGACACAGACGAATATAGTAGAACTTTTCATCTAAAGGTGTCACTCTAATTTTCTAAGTATACGGTGCATGATGTGCCATCTATTGACAACTTTTACAAACAACACTCGGGCGGGAATAAATGTTACATTGATTTTAGTTACTATTGGTTATTATTTAAATTAATCGTTGGTAGGAGTGATGTGCGAAATGTCATTTTACATATATGAATTCAATATCGTCGCTTTCCGATTATCGGTATATAATTTTTTAAATCAGTAAATCATATTTAATCGCAAAATCATATTTTTTAATCTGTTATACAATCGCTAATAATTCACTGCATTTCCATACCGGGAATTGTAATCGACATATTTATTCACCGGTTTATTTAGTGTAACTTGCGCCCGTAAATTAGACAACCAAAAGTATCTACCTATCTCTTTTCGATACGTCGACGCGTCCACAGTTCCTTGTTACACCTGCGCCGGTTGCCGTCTCCTAATAGCTGGACCGAGAATCTGTGCGGCCGACGAAATTCCGATGTATGTCGCCGGCCGGAGTGTTCGTGGTGCAACTGTCGTAAAACAGTCGTGTTTATATGCGAAACCGGCGCTTCGCGTACGCGTTTTGCTCTATAACCGTTCCAAAGTCGATTAATTATCACAGTATTTCATAATAGCCGGTCGTCGTATTGTGTTTGAGTTTGAAAATAATACGGACTTTCATTCATCGAAGACGATAATTCCCGCAGCCGAGCTGTATATTCGACAAATTCCAAGAGGTGAGGTTAGCTTTAAGTATTATTGTTTGGGTTCGATAGTACACAAAAGTGCATGTTGATATCGGTTGATTGGATTTAATGCATTTCTATGTCAATGATTTATTTGTTTTCATTAAATTTTTGTCGATAAAACAACTCATTAATAATTTAATTATATATTCCGAAAATACGACGATAAATATCAGGTTACCCTGGAATTTTGTATTCATGTTTTTTTTTGTATTGAAACACAATTTTTATCCATAAAATATTACCTCAATAATTTGCCATAGGAGTTGACATCTGTGTTGTTATTTATTTTCTTTTTTAAATTTAAGAATTTATAGGCAATTAAAAAATTATATATAACTCATAAAAAAATAATTTTATTATCCTTAAATTATATAGTTAAGTTTATAGAGGTGCACTTGCAATTGCGATGAATTTTACCTGGCTTTGCAATAAAAATATCGATGCACTCTTTGTACCTCCACAGGTAGTAATCATAAAAACAAGTCTCTTTTCCTTTTAAGGAAATGTCATAACAATATATTGCTTCATTTTATCTTTAATTACCTTTGTTACTATTTCATCTTACCTAGCCGACAACTGAAATAACGTCAAGACATGTTCTCTTATACTACATAGGTATGCATGCATATTTTATGTGGATAAGCGAATATCCTGGAACATAAAAACTAAGGGTGATGAAGAAATTCTGAATTCACCATGCAAAAGTGTATAAGAATCAGGCAGTTTTGTGCTTGGGACAAAAAACTTGTTAACCGGTTAAGATACAATAATTTGCAGAGAAAATTAAAATTGATTTATAAAAATACCAGTTAAAGCTATTTAGGGGTAGGTACTATATTACGAAAATGACAGATATGTCCTCATCAGAATTGTTTTGTTTTTATGCAACACTCATGCGCTAATGTAAATATTTTTCTGTTGGAATAGAAATTAACTATATACCAACCTAACAACACTTAATAAATACGTAATTATAATGCTATGTGGGGCAATTCGATTTTATAATCATATTCATAACGAGTAGATTAGCGTATTCTGTATTACTACATTGATAATTTTCCCGGTCCATTACGGTAGCAATATTATTATACATAAATTATGGGTTGTTTGGAGGCGATTAGGTTACAAAATTTTTATTGCATGAATATTTTTTAATATTGGGAACAATATGGATACTAGGAATATTATGATTTCGATACTATAGTATCCCAAGTTTTATTTTTGAAAAAAAGATCTGGGAATGAATGCTGTTTTTCGCATTAGTAATTTTCACACATTTCTTTAAACTTTTTACCGTTAATTTCTTAAGAGATGAGATTGGGAAAGTACATAATTTTGTAATAGACTGACAAGAAATTCCCGTCACCGTTTTCGTCCCGCATTTGAACAAACTGATAAAATAACAATTTATTTTAAAGGCATACCTTTAATTTATCATCCGTACATCGTACAACAGTTTAGTGGTGCTATTGAAGCTAGTAATATTGTCGCGGGCCCGTATTTGGACGCCTAATTGACTCGTTTGTATTGCGTAAAGGTCCGGCAAGTGATTTCATTTAGAAAAAGAAACGAAAACGGATCTGATTGGACTGGACTAGAGACGTCACATAAGAAACGCTTCAACAACCTCCATAAATGGAATGCTCGGGAGTATAGTAACGATAACAAACGGTTTTGTAAGAGCGCGTACGTTTTAGAATGTATGTACATATACAACAATGTATGGTTACCTACGTATATACCTGTACACGTAATACAAATATTTAGGTGAGTTTGTGGGCAGCAGCGTACGGATGTTTGGTTCCGTTGTCTTCATATGTACGCGTCGCCGTCTTGGGAAAGACAGTCCTCTCCTCTTCAAACGGTGTGGCGTATTAATTGATGCGTCCTTGAATTCCTATACGTTTCCATAAAAGGAAAAATAAATATTTTCACATCTACGTAATACCTATATCTCTCACGCTCTGAGTTTATATTGCAAGGTTATTTAAATACGATACCGTATTAGTGCATTCATTTCCGTATTTATCTGTGCAGTCAAAGTCAGGGAAAGTCAAATTATAAACAAATAGATGGACCGTAATCGAATATGTAATACGGTTTATATCTGACTTTTCTTCTGGGATTTTTATTTTGAAGTCACAAATCATTCAACAGAGGAAGTAAATTTAAATTGTTTTTAACAGTATTACCAGACCCTTCTTAAAATTAACATATAAAGATACGTTATTGATAGCTCTGTTCCAACACGCACTTTGTTGAAGGTTCGAAATCAGGTGAACCAATAAAAAAACATATTTCAGTTCCCAAGGTCTCCAATCCCCGATCCTATTGCCCGATTGGTTCACGTACGAAACCTCATCAAACTGCGTGTTGGAACAGAGCTTATATCTGTCTGTTGCAGATTGTAGAGTAATTTATGCATTTATAGTGGGCAGGTCTCAGGATCACTGCCGAAATTTTTTTTTCTTTTACTGCACTCATAATAAACCTTTTTTTGAAAAATGGACATTCACAAAATTTTCAAAATAAAGGCGATTAACTTTTTGCAACTTCATTATTATGAAAGTTCGACTATTACAAAGTCACTTTATTTATTTTCATGTATGTATATCACGACTTCATAACGGCCGTGGAAAAACCATATAATCATGATGTGATTATAATTAGACGGGAATATCATGAATGTAATTTACAAGCGTGAGGTGAATACTTTTTGCTGAAGTTACTTAACACAATGTCCATTGTCTATCCATCCTTGTACCGTGTGTATAAAAATGATTGAAAAGTGTTTGAAATTTTCCGTTTACTAATTAATTTTTTGATGTTGGTGCTAAATACTAGCCAACATCACCGAGGCAGTACCTAAAGATTACATATATAAAGGCCGGCATATGATAAAATTAGAAAAAACTTCAATTAATTTTATATATTAAGTAATCAGATAAGTTCGTGCCATTTTTGATGGTAAAATATAAATATTTATTAAGAAACAAAGCCGTTTTGCCAACATGACACCTATTTTTCTAAGCCGGTATTGTAGAACTCTGGATTTTGAATCAAAAAATTGACGGACTGCATTTATTATATCAACTCGAGTTTTGAACTGCTGTCTATGCTTCATACAGTTGTCAAGAGACAAAAAAAAGGTGGTAATCACTTGGCGAAATGTCAGGAGAACATGGAGGGTTCTGGTAACGTTTCCCAGCAAAGTTCAGATATTTCCCGAGTCACTCTTGCGATATCCGGCCTGGCGTTATCCTGCACTGGTAGCAATGATTTCTGAAATAAGTAAATGTATTGTTTTAAAAAATGGGTCTTGTTTCAAAACAAAAAATATTGAATCAAAACAGAACGTAATATTATTTTAAGAAAATATTTTTATTAAAATGTATTGCAAAACAAGATAGTAACTTGCTTAAAGGTAGAGAATTTGTGCTTATAAGAAAAATAATGTTTTGTTGCAAGTAAATCATGAGTTTATGGCAAGTCTATAAATGCAAAATGGAATTGACATTATGTTCTTATTATCCAATGTAAGTCAACTTTTATTTGGAGGCGTTATTGGCCGTATAATTACTACTAGCAGCACGGCAAAATTTGCATAATAAAATAAAAGGTGTTGAATAGGTAATAGAAAATTGATTAAACCCGAAGCGACCCCAAGCATGGCCATAGATCAAGATCGGTTTGAATCGTACTATTTCGATTCAAAGTCTCTTATTTGGTCATTTCTTTATATCATGGTGGTGTTTGACCAATCAAAATTGTACCCGCGCATTATTCCTACGCCGAACTAATTATGTATTAGTACAAGCCAAGTGCAACTTATTGCTTGAGTTGTGTGGTGGCGTTCTATCGAGTAAGATAATAATTATTAAAATGGATAGTTTTGTGAAAAATAAATTACTGGAATGGAATCTAGAGTGTTTAGAAACATATTTTGAAGATATGTATGTACATACTGTTTCACATACATATATAAATATGTACATATGTAACTCCCATATATGCTCTTTCACTTATTTTATATCTTTATCGTGTGTAGGTCCATATTTATAATCTATTTACATATTTCTGTCATTAAGGTAATAGAATTGGAGAGAAGGAAAATTAAAAAAAGTATTACAAGAATTATTATTTCATTTTAAACAATTCCTGTCTTAATTTTATAAAATATTTTCTTGCTTGAAATTGACATTTATTTACATTGCTACATTATAATTGTCTATCACTAAAAACACAATTGTATCCAGACAATAAAATACTTTCAAGAATATAATTTGTTTGATACAAACCATTAATTCTATTGTGGGATATGAAAACTACCGTCTTGGATTAAAACAGACACCATTGTCGCAAGTAAACACTTCTACCAGTGTGGATACCACTTTTTTTCGATTAATCAAGCAAAGCTGTTTTTGGATGTGTGCTGCTTGTACTCGCTGAAGCTGTTCACAATATAAGTTAGCAGTGATGGTTTGACCCCTTTCCAAAAGCTCATAATGGACAATTCCTTTTGTTGTTCACCAAAAACATAATAAAATCTTGTTTGGGTACAAGAAAGCGTTGGGAGTGTGCGGTATCGAATCAGGAGATAACCAACGATACGAATGCTTAGAATTTGAGTCGATCAAGAATTGATTCATTATCGGTGCGTGAAATGATTACCGAACAAATGGTAAGACGACTTAGTTAGTTATCATTTGACAATTCATGTGGGACACATTTGCTCCTCTTCCACCTCTTTCCTAGCCGCTGCAAACGAATGGTTCCATCGCTCATGTTAAACCCTTCTGCAAGCTCTAGGCAGGCCGTTTAATCTATATATTTATTATTGAAAATTCCTTAAATATATTCCTGTTGATGCGAACTTGTAGCAATTTAAATTAACAAGAAAGGTAAATAGGATTGTTTCATATTTCAGTGCTCCAATTCCTGTAATGTATTTTCTTGATGAAGTTAAAATGACCTTGATAATATTTCCATAATATTCGTTTATGAAAAACACTGTGGTGGAATTTGCAAAAAAGGTGCTCTATTGTATTTGGTAAAGCAATGTTTATTCTATCCAAAAACGTAGTGGAAAAATACAAAACGTTTTCTTAACGGACGTATGTATATATGTATACCTAGCATGTACTAACCTTGACAAAGATAAAACTAGGGCATTTATTTACTCTCGTCGTGAGCGTATCAAAAAATATGTAGATTTTGTCATCTTTCACACTATCAAATACATTAGTAAACAATTTAGTGGCATAACATTGATAATATTAAAATAACTTGTATTCATGTCTGTGTGCACTCAATACGTATGTAAGTATACATAAGTCAATTGTATGTCTGTGGAGAACTTGTGAAGAGATTTAGATTTTCCACGAATATTAGCTTGGCAGGAACCGCGCTTATTTGCGTTCCGGCGTTCTAGGGACTTTGAACACTGACACGAAGCGAAGTGAAGTGAGAAGAAGTATTTTGATGTTACTATCGTCTGGGAAAGAAACGATTTGTACAATGGTTATAGATATGTATGCTTTGTAAAAGCTGGTCGGGGTTTACTGCTGTTACAAATCCGAAAGGATTTCAAACAAACAAACGCGAAGGAAGTGAAACACATTTCTGAAAATTCAGTTCAGTTTTATCTGGAATCATACATTCGGTGACTCTCGCATCCAAGCTTCAATCTAGTCTTCCTCTTGCATGTCTGTATCTTGCATTGCGTATCTCATTCCATCGTTCCAGGAGAGTTTCGCTCTTCCTTTTTTCTATTTTGGTACGGCCTCTAAATCCATATTTTTAATGTCCATCTTTCTTCTGGCATTCTTTTTAGACGACTGTCCCAACTTAAACGTGGCCTTCGATTATGTCCAGAATATTAATTGTTAGGCGCATTTGTTTCATTGTTTGGTTTCTAATCCTATACGCGTCCTCGGAAGTCCATTTTTGTGGATTTTGAATTTTATCTCGTTTCCTTTGGTAATTGCCGACTGTTTTAAATTATTTCGAGCGATATGCAAATTCACTTTAACCCAAATTTTCACCCTAGGCTGTTCCATTGCTCTTATTTTTCTTTAATAAAGACATTATTATTATTATTATTTTGATATTCCTCTTGCCATCTATTGGCGGTGTTTAGGTAAATGCAGATCTCAACAAAAGGTTAAAGCGATTTACTCTGCCTACCCAAGCACTTTTCTTAGGATATGGGCGGTGCCCATTAGTGCGATCTTCTGTATTTGGTTAGCTGATGGATGACCTGGGAGCATTTTGAGGTTTTTATCTACTCCCTTCTTTATTGTGCCTAAGGCCCCCACTACTACTGGCAGTTACAGTTCCACATCCCACTGATCTCGATTTCTAGATCTTTGTATTTGCTGAAATTTTCAGCTTCTTTTACCATGATGTTTGAGTTATTCGGGACAGCTACATCGATCAGTAGGCATGTTTTCTCTGTTCTATTGTGGAGTGCTATATCCGGTCGGTTAGCTAATATGGTTCGGTCTGTCATTATCGGAACGTACCACGTGACATTTACATCACTGGCGTTTATCACTTTTTCTAGTTGGTGTTCATAATATATCTGATATTGGTATGTTTAGATGCTTGCACATAGTTCCGTGAACATACGTAGCTACTTTATGGTGTCTGGGGGTATACTCAGACGATGCAAGTGTGGTACAATCTGCGACGATATGGCTTATATGCTCTTCTGCTTTGTTTCAAGATATTTTTTTTGTGATATCGGGTGTTGAGTGCTTGGTCCTGTGCTGCTATGATAAGGCTTTCTGTCTCTCCCTTGAGTCCAGAACTGCGTGGCCACTTCAAAGACAGCTCCCTATCAACAAATGGTTTCTCCAAATGCCGGAAGACCATGCATTGGCTTGATCCTCAGCTCTTCCATTCTTTTTTCTCAATGTTTTCTTTTAATTGCCGCTTGATGATTTTCTGGATTTTAGTCCTTTGTATTAAGTAATTGCCTTTTATCATTTGTGCTTCTTTCTGGAGAGAATATGTAACCCTACCAGCATCGTATTCTCCGATTAATCTTGTAAATCCAATTCGATGTAGTTGCTCAGGCCCACGACAGAGGAGTCAAATCCGGCCTCGAGTTCGATCAGACCACGCCCATCGTTATGCCTCCCGACGTAGAGCCTTTGAACGTCAGCTTTAGGGTGATGGGTACCTTCCATTCTTAAGGGTTCTTTAGTTTTCTTATACATCTTCTCAATATCAGTTCTCACCCAATTTACTATACCAAAACTATATGACACCACAGGGACTGCTAGTGTGTTTAGGGTTATAACTTTATTTTTTGAATTTAGCTCAGTTTTGAGTATTTGTCGGATCCGGCGGTAATATTCACGTCTGATCTTATTTTTCATAAGGGTGTTGTCGATCACTTTCTTCTATACTCAGATATTCGTAGGTCTCATCTATTTCGATATTTCTAATAGTTGTTGTGGTCATCCAGCTGGAGATTTAGACTTTTGATTGGCTTACCACGCTTGAGGATGCAGGTGGCACATTTATCTAGCCCAAACTCCATCTTTATGTCGTCACTAAAAGCCTTGACAATAGTAACACCATGTGTAAGCTGACTCTCGTTCCTGCTAAATAGTTTTAAGTCGTTCATGTAGAACAAGTGACCGGCTTTGTTGTTGTTGTCGACCTCAAATCCAATATCTTGTCTGCTTAGCATATTATTCTCCTCCAAAAATTTCAAATCCATTCTAAGTCATATGATTCCTCCAATTTTTGAAAGATGGTTTCTTTGCAGCACTGACTTGTTTTGTTTTGTCTTGCATTATAAATTTCAATAGTTTTTCGTTTTTTACTTCATCATAACCATGTTTTCTTATTAAGAACCCAACAAATTGTAACGAGGTGGACTTTGAATCCTCTGAATTCTTCCAGCAATTGAGACCAATTGAATAGCGAACAGTTTAGGATTTTATACGACATTTTTGTAAAATTACTATTTAAGGTGTGAAACTCGCACATATATGTGTTTATTGTTTAAATATATTCATTTCATTCGTAATGTTGTTATACAAAACGAAAGTTAATGTCCACATCTCTACTACATATTTCTACTATAGGAGGTATGCAAATTTTCTATTAGTTCTCCAAATAAAACTGCACCGGCTGTGCTCTCTGTTTATGTAATGGGATCGTGAGTGTCTCATATCACCGCCTTTTATAGTTTAATAGTTCCACGTAATTATTGTCGTTAGATGTTCGTTACGTAAAGTGATGATTGCTACTTTTTAAGTCTGTAAAGATTGCAAGGATTGTGGGGCAGCGGACGTGCAATCATTCTGTGTTTAATGATTGCCCTCGGTCATGCCGTTGAGAATGGTAGTCCTCGTATTCCCGAAATAATATATTGTAAGGTGAGGAGTGATCCGATACAGTGTTTTTTTTTTTACCTTTGAGTGATGGTTCCCAACCAACTACATAGTTATACACATTGCAAAATCGCATGACAATACGTTGTATGTATTTTTAACGTTGTTTGGCGTTCGTCCATTTCTACCTATGTATATTTACGATTCTATTATTCTGGAGCGGAGATTATCCTAGATGTCATCGTCAATTGGATTCGCTTGTGTTCTTCCGTTTGAAATTTAGCACAGCTGTCTCTCTGATTCAAAATCTACTCGTAATAATTGCGTTTTTACTTATTTTTCTTAGCAGAAATGTTTCGTTGGATATTTTTTTTATATAGTTAAACATTTTTCTCTCTGTCTCTCTCGATAATAAGTTACGTCGCGCCCCAATGGATCTTAAAGTTTCTGTTTTTTTCTACTTTACTTAATCAACGCATTGAATGTAGCTCAAACTCTTTACTATACCATTTTATGCCGCTTTATGTGAAACCCATTTAATAGTCCAGGGTTGCCCGTAAACTTTTAGTAGCCTAAAAGATAAAACCACTAGCATTGGCTGAAATGAGCTTTGTACGGACAAGAAATAAAAAGGCGATCAGTTCTTTCCGAGGGCCGGGCATTGGAATTGCTTGTGAGTTAATGAAACGTCGAGTCGTATGTGTAACAATCAGTGCTGATGATAATTTATGAATAGAGTGGAACCAGGTTGTCTGTGTTTATAGATATCATTACTCGTGTAAAATCCTTTTATGGAATCCACCGCGGTCTCTTTTATACGACAGACGCTATATAACTAAATGCTTTTATAGCTTCTCATTTCAAGATTATTTCAGTTATATACACAAGTGTTCGAATAGCGGATACCTATACACTATGAGCTAAGGGTCTTTAATTTTTTGTAGTGTTAATTGGTTTTGGAATCCATAAAAAATAACAATATCTCGCAAACGGTTACTGCGGCAATGAAATCCTCGTCGGAAAACGCATCTAGTATGCAGTCAGCGTAATAATAATAATAATATACAGGCTATTTATCGTAGGGCAGTCTACAAATTCATTGCAACACTTCAGGTTCTCTGGTGAGTATATAGGGTGTGGCGGCTGCTACGCGTCGTAGGAGAGCCCATCCCTTTCGGTTGGAGGTTGTAAAGTCCATATTTTCTGTCGTACTTTCCCATCGCTCCATTCTTCCATCATTGAGTGATTTCAATATTTGGCTTCCCAGGTCTGGACTTCCAGTTTTCTCATACTCATTATATAATTATTCCGTATTCTTGTTCCAGCAGGCAATGTATTTTTTTATATACGCGGGGTATGTTACGCTTAACGCTTTCAATCAGTACGCCAACACACCTTTCATAGTTTTCTGATTTTGGTGAGATCCACCGTAGCTGTGAGTCAACTTCTTTAGAATATAACGCCCAGTCTGTCCTTCGGAAGTTCCACCTTGGTGTAGGTGTATATTCTATCAAGGGTAGCTGAGTTCCGGTATTGATAATAATTGGACGGTGTTGGTTTCGTGGGAAACTTCGTGGGACCTTCCTCGTACGAGGTGGGGGGATTTGCGATGAATCAGTTGTAACAAAGCACTGACCGGGGTTTGTGTCGCTCTGCCATCGTGCTGAATGAAAGGTTTTCAGATCTTTAGCATCAAAGACCAGGGGAGATACAGCCTATCCATCCAGTTTGGTAGATTCTCCCCGTTCGCGTCATTGGTGAGTATCCCCAGTTAACACCGTGCCAAATGTTCTCCTGGGTGGTTTAAGGTTGGAAGTGGGGGATTTGGGCATCCAATATTGGGAGGTTTCTAGACGGCTGATATTGTCGTGCCTGAAATCTCGATAGTTATAATTTCAGTATTATTCTGTTATATACAGGCTGTCTTATAAAGACACGCTGCACGTCAACATCGGGATGAAAATCTACGACTCAACGTACTTCTGAGTGCTGAGGAGAGATTACTGCTAATTTATGAACTTTCAAGGATACCGTACAGCAAATTTTGAAAAAAGAAAAAGTAAAACCGTATATTCTACGCAAAATTACTCAATAGAGGCTGGTGACCCTGAACGCCGGACGACATTCTGTCGTTTCTTTTTAGACAAAATTCAAGAAGATCCATCCTTCCACCGATGAATGTTATGGTCAGATGAGTGTGGTTTTTCCAATAACTGTACATTCAACCGAAACAATCATCGTTATTGTGGGCTCAGGAAAATATCTCTATGTAACTATGTAACTAGGAACTGATTTAAGACGGTAAATGTAAATTTGAACTCATAAAATCGGTTCGTTTCCTGGAAATAGAAGAAACTATTACCTAAATTTTGTAGTGTTGAACCCCCTACGCCTTTGGTCCAATAGCGGCAAATGTGTGCTCCCAATCTGCGTATTTGACACCTAACAGGTAAAAGGAAAGCGAATCCCGCAAGATATTTCTCCAGATAGTGACCTAATTTTGATTCACAATGGCCATTAAGCAGCGGAGATTAATGGCCATTGTAGCCTTGTTTCGTCAGATAATAACGACAAGTCTCATTCAAAGGTATTCATTACTATTCTTAGAATATAATTTCAATCGTAATCCTTCGCTATATTCATTATTTTCTTTTCTAAAAACGTTCCTGTATTTAGTCAAACGAACAGTTAATTACTCCTAGTGTTTTGTGTGCTTAACTACCTTTCAATCAGGCACAACAATTAAAAAACCAGGCACACTTTAACAACATGATGCTTAATTTTGTTTTGAAAATAGCGAAACGAATATTTTCAGCACAGATTTTCTGGTGCGGCAATTTACACAATAAAATCATTGGGCCTATGTTTATTGCTGGTAAACTAGGCCAGCATAAATACCACGGAATTCTGCGCGAAGATCTGGAAAATTTTCTTGAAAAGCTACTGCTCAATGAGTTTCGGAATGTGATATTTCAGCAGGATGGTGCTACCCCTCATAATTCCCTTCTAAATAGGGCGTATTTAACCAGAAGATTTGGCGATTCTTGGATTGGGACATATTGACCTATTCCTTGGCCGGTACGTTCGTCAGACATTACTCCAACGGACACTTTTCTTTGGGGATAGATTCAAGATCAAGTTTATGTAATGCCTCAAGAAGTTTCAGTTAAGAAATAAAATTACTGTTGCTTGCCAGAGAGTTCCTGCCGAAATGTTATCTAATATGGAGTTACGCAAAGATGCCGCCAATGTTTAGCACAAAATGGAGCACAATTTGAGCGTAGGAGATTTTTGCCTTTTTTTCGTGCCATTTTGTTTTCTTTAGCTTCTAAATAACGCTTGGTGCTCGTCATTTGTTTCCAATGCTAGTGGTATTTTTACACACGACTAAATAATTATTTTGTTGCTTTTTTTGAATTTTTTCTTATGTAAAAGTATACTTGTGATACATTGTTGTTTTTAGAAAAAAATTCTCCATCATAATTATAAAATTAAAAAAAAAAGTATAGTCTAAAAAAGAAACTAAAATCTTAAAACGTTTTAGGGCTATAAATAATTTTATCAGCTCATTTTATAGTCTACATCCAGCCATTTAATTTTCCGTTTCAATTATTAAAATCGACCTATAAATAAAGGCGCTACGGATTAGTTTTTTTTTTTTATAAAACAGCCTGTATAAAATTCCTAATTTCTTAGTGGTGACGTCAAGAACAATTTTCTTTAATAGCATACCCAATCAATAGACAGAGCTTTGTTTTATTTATTTTCAATTCTGATGGCAAATATTTTCTAACAGGTGCTTGTCGATGCAAAAAACACGCTCAACTTACATTTTTTCCCCACAGTTCTAGACAGCCGGTATAGTTAGCCATATATACTCAGTACACCTTGAAAATTTCAACTGCCCATACCCTCTGGTTCGGTCTCTACGCTCTTCCAAAATTCCTCGATTGTACTTCAAATTTCCTATATTGTTGCTCAACTTTATTTTTTTCCCCACAGTTCTAGACAGCCGAATCGCGTGAGATTTTGCAGGAATAGTTAGCCATACATGCTCAGCACACGCTGAAAATTTCAACTGCGCACACCCTCTGGTTCGGTCTCTCCGCTCCTCCAAAGTTCCTCGATTGTACTTCAAAATTGACTATTTTCTTCACACATTTTGGCTAATATCTCGAAAACAGTTAGAGCTATCGGAATTTGGTTTTCACCAGTCAATGCGCAGTGGAATGACGCTTATTTCGGTATATAATATGTTTGCAGGTATAGTTAGCCATATATGCTCAGTACACCCTGAAAATTTCAACTGCGTATACCCTCTGGTTCTGTCTCTATGCTCCAAAATTAGTCGATTGTACTTCAAATTTCCTATATTGTCGCTCGACTTTAATTTTTTAACTAATATATCCCCATTCAGTTCTTTAGCATGTGTTACAAATCCTTTTAGATGTCCATAGTCATAGCTGGAGCACCATCTGTGCAAATGCCAATACATGAATTCCACGAAACTTTAATTTCTTCTAAATATGAACTAATTACATCAAAAATACGTTTGCCAGTTGTAAAATTAGGTAACTCACGACAACATAAAAATTGATTAATTATATCATTTTCGTGAATAAACCGAACGAATGCAATTAATTGAGCTTTTCCCGTAATGTCTGTTGTTTCATCGATTTGTAGAGCAAAATTTGAATTTGTAAGAGTATTTGCAGAAATTAGTTTGCACTTTAACCAAACCCATCCATCCAAATAGTCACAAACAACCAATCTATTGCGAACGGGACAACCGTTTTGTTGAAAGTAAATGTTTTTTACGTCGATAACGGGAAGCTGGGGTGAATAGGAAGAATTTGTTCTTGAAGTAATGGTAAAGATCGTTCTAGATTAAGGTTGTTGTCGATAGAAGAAGGTCCAATGACATGGTTGTTCAGTAAGTTCGCACAAATGTGTAGCTTTTGTGTTTGTTGGCTTCGTGAAATGAAATATTTAAGCTCATTTTCGTTGACCCAGTATTATGATCCTAGTCCTAGATAAATTATGGTTTTGCAAAGTAAGAAACATAGGAATTTCTAATCAAAACTTGCCGCCATAATATCAATTAAAATGTGTTAAGGACTGTTTTGTGCGTGTCGAAAAGTACATATAGCAACGGATGTCGATCCGAGACCCGTCTGTACGCTGGACATGTGACGGGCTACAACCGCTTGCCGAGTCGCGCGCCCGCCTGCTTTCTACCCGCTACCGCGTCAGTGCACTCACCGCGGAACCAAAACCGAGCGCATATATAAGGGGCTGGCTACGAAGACAAGTTGGAAAGGTATCCGGTGGCCGTGTTTTCGCTTATACGCAAAAGACGGTTGCGCCCAGCCAACTT
>JARFOC010000723.1:352031-364868 GCA_031763485.1 Osmoderma eremita | reverse complement strand
GGTACTTCTTTAGATTGATAATTATAATCAGAATTATGGAAATGCCTAGAGCATATTCGAAGATATTGTACATTTGCACAATCGTGTAGGTAACAAATTTCCTTCCAAGTTTTCAATGCTAGTGGATGTTTTGAGAACCTATGAAACCGAATTGATTCTGGACCCCTATAAATGCTTGGACAATCACGAAATGCACATTAGTGGTGAATCTTTGGCATGTCTATTAAATTGGCAAAGTAAATCTAAGGCACGAAATTTAAAAGTAAAATCTTATTACTTACGTTTACAATTTACACGAGCACAAAAAATGACGCCTAACACTATTTGTCGGTTGTGGCACACTAGCGGCGCCTATCCAGGAAAGGCGACACCACGCGACACTACATGATAGTGGGAGGGGCAAGGGAAATTATAATAAATCTATTAAAAACAATGGGAAATTTCCTTGAAATTCTTATCAAAATATCACATTTAGAAATATTGGTGGTTGGTCGCATTTTCAACATTAAACATTACGTTTTTCGTAGTTTTATTCCCAACATGAATTCCATTATTGGAATTCTATTTCTCGTTTATTAATGGTTGGTAGCTATACCGTAGAGGAGTATCTAGGCTTGCGGCCATCTTGTGTGTTGCGCAAACTGCAATACCCTTTTCGTAGGCCTGCTGCAACCTAACTTTTTATGTAAATAACATCAACAGCATATATTAACGGTATTTTTTGTACCACAAAAAAAAATCATAAAAGTTCCGTGAATATTCCACTTAAGTCCAAGTCTTTTATTGCTAAGCTATCACCAAGCAGGCGATATATAATTTGTGCTCGTCACCTATTTATACACCTGGAGGCGAAGCGTTTACATTCCATCTAACAAACACAGACATGCATACACAAACACCAATTCACACAACACCAGATACCCTATTAGGTTAATTAAAAATGAATTAGGCTCCAGTCGAACCATTGCTGCGTTCCACCATAAAAATTCATTAAATAATTGACTGTTTAGCAGCGAAAATGGGCAAACGGATTTCTACAAGAATCTTCCTTAATAACAGTTATTAGTTTACTCAACGTGAAATGATGATGGAGCAGAGAGAAACTGCTGTCTGTTATTATTTATAATCTATATCAATTAGGATTGAGCAGGAGAGAATGGGCGGTGCTGTGACATTGAAATTTTAGCCGATGGATCTTCGGATAAAACGAGGTAAACGTAATAACAAGGGCTTTAAGTGATACTAGGAAGTGTTCGGCTTATGAGAACAAATAGCATCGTAACGTTAAAAGTTAAAAAAAGAGAGCCCCGCGTGTCTTTTGAGGTCTAAAAAATGGTTTATAAGACCCTTGCATTGTTAAAAAAAGAGGTTATCGTCAAGAAAATTGAAGACACTCAGATGAAACGTACAGAAAGTATTATGAGGAAATGTACGTTTCCAATATAGGAGATGTAGGAATTTAATTCTTGAAATGGCCGTGTGAGTTAAATGTATCCAAATCACGTGAGTATACGTCTTTGAATTTATCTAAACTGACAAGCGCGTAAATTTAACGCTCATACTCCTGGTTGTTAGTTGACTGAATAATTCGGGAATACGTGGAGTACCATTGTCAACCATACGACTGAATTAATGAATTGGTTGTTAGATGAGGAGTCGTCTCTCTCCACCCCTTGATCCCTGTTGTCTTGATGTTCTTGACAATTTGGTCCTCTCTTCTTGCTTCCGGCCTTCCTCTTGGTCTATTCCCAATGGGTATCCGTTTTGTGATAATCCACAACACCGATTTTTCACTTTTTCTGTTTATATGGCCATACCGTTTCATTCCCTGTGATTTTATTATCCTGACTATATCTTCTCCTCCCAGTAATATATCAATCTCGAAATTCATTAGTCCTCTGTATTCCCCCTCTTCGTCTTTCCATCCTCCGTATATTTTCCTTTCAAATCTTAATTTATCCTCTTCTTTCCATGTTAGTTTCATTTCTGTCGCTTACAAGGACTCCAAGGTACTTAAAGTTGTGAACTTTTCTAAATCTATATTCTCCCACCTCCATGTCTACTATATCTTCCAATGGTTTCTTCCTTGTTACTTCCATAGACCTACTCGTTTTTTTTTCCTGTTCTACTCCAATCCCCGCTTTCGTGCTTCATTGCTAGTTTTTATCAAGATTTTCTTTAACGTTCTCTTGTCTCTTGCCATATGGAAGATTATAAATAATGCACGTATACATTTTGGCGCGTAAACAGGCGAGGAGATGTGCCGGATAATCTGAGAAGAGGGCAGGCAAAACAACAATGCTGAATGCTAACATTAATTGAGTGTGAGATGCAATACCGTCCAACTGACGATTAAGTGTGAAATTGATGTTTAAAGAATTGCAGATTAATCGACAAGTAGTTAGGTTAATCTTAACTAAAGATTGGGGTATGTAAAAATTGTAAAGATTGTTCCTCGGATGTTGACGCATGAACAGAAACAGCGTTTGATGATCTTCTAGTACGAACTTCTTAGAGTAATTACGGGTGATGAAATTTGATGCTTCCAGAACAACACAGAAACAAATCATCAGAGCATGCAATGTAAACAAAAAAGCAATTACTCGATTAAAGCATTCCGCCTATTTACCTGACTTACAATGAGCTCCCTGTGATTTTTGGTTATTGACAAAATTAAAATCTGCGATGAAAGGACGAGGATTTTCTAGGATGACTAATATCCAACATAATATGAGGCAGCTGCTCAGCTGTAATCCAGAAAATGAGTTCCAGGGCTGCTTTCACAAGTGGATATTCCGTTTATGCAAGTGTATGGATGCTCAAATGGAGTACTTTGGAAGGAACTACTGGTGTAAAGTTCTACAGGTATATTTTTTAAATTTGCATTCTTGGAACTATATCGTCAGACCCCGTATATGCATGCATACGTCTCTTAACTCTAGTTAAAATTCAGGGAGCGATGCAGCTTTTTGTTATAGTATTATTATTTCCAGGTCTTATATTTATGGTCGGCCGAACTTTATTTCGTTATATTTTCCTATTTTTCTCCCTCGTTGTTTCCCGAACAGATTTATAACAAACATCTAATAAGTTACTCCCAACAGTTTAGGGTTGGTCGTATATCATAGCGCCCGTAGCTGACTGAATGCGGACTACGGGGGGCTATTTTGCGCAGACCACCGGCCCTTGCTGCTGCCACTACTCGCTTTGCTATTGAGCTGTATCAAAACGAAAACTCGTTTTCTGCCTCCACGGGTCTCTCTCTGCATGAGGATGGTGGAGATGAGGGGTTGTAAAGTAAGCAAGCCCGCTCGTTTCTATATATGTAGGCGTATGATGGGTTTATCTTCAATGATATATATGGTGGTAAGAAATTGATATGAACCGGCGCGAATTATATGAACAGTTTAGAAATGAAGGTAAATCTTAATGTATCAACTTGGAATTATCCAAAACTTTGGACATATATTTAGTGGAAGGTTTAAATCCTAAATGTTCTTAGGGAGACCTAACTTTTCGTTGTTTTTCTGTCAAGGAAAACGACTTACGGCTTTGTTCCTTGTTCCAAGACCTTTAGATTCAAATTCATACTACTTCAGTTGCCACAAAAATCAAAGGAATAATTCTGTCTTCTAAAATATATCCTCCGGTTCCTAACTCTTAGGTCTTAATATTCACCTTAATATTCCTTACTGTCTTCGCAACATGCTTCGATCTGTTTTTCTATACGCATATATACGGCTACATACTATCGTAGAAACTTTGCCTCTGCGAAATCTTTATGCTCTCAGTTAACTAGCGATAAGGAAATTCTCTCCACTCGAGACGGTTGTTTATTTTCTGTCTCCAGTTCTTGATATTCATTCCACAAAGTGGCCTGGCATGCCACGCCCGATCAGAGAAAATATAACTGCTGGCAAATAATTAAAATAAAAGTTGCAGAAAAAGAAGACTAAGAAAGCGCTGGCAAAACACTATAGTCCCAGTAAAAATAGAAAATACCCTTACCACCTCCATGAGTGAGAAACTACGGTTACGTATTTCAGCAACTAAGTTGCCATCCTCAGCAGAATCTACGAAGGAAGATAATATTAGAAGTCGCACTCTGGGAGATTTGCACCACACAGAACACCACTGGGATAACTTGAACCACTTGTTATTCAAGCGGTGTTCTGTGTGGTGCAAATCTCCCAGAGTGCGACGTCTAACATTATCTTCCTTCGTAGATTCTGCTGAGGATATACGTATCCGGAGTTCTTCACTCATCGAGGTGGTAAGGGTATTTTTTATTTTTACTATTTTAAGGCACCGTGTACTATTATTTGTATTTTATAGAGTCATAGTAGGCAAACAACCACTAAATGTAGCAGACAGAGAACTTAAACATATTCTTAATAATATAAAAAATCAGGATATCCATCGGTACCTAGTAAACCTCAACCCCACAGCAGCAGCTGATTACTCACTCTGGAAAACGACCAGAGAGTTCAAGCAACCACAACAAGTAAATCGACCCATTCCCAAACCTTATGGAAAATGGACAACCAGTAATTGGGATAAAGTAACTGCATTTGCCCACCATCTTGTAGATGTGTTCACACCTTTTCCAATCGAGATTCCCGCAGGAGAAGAACATGATATTCACCAATTATTAGAGGCACCGTATCAAATGACCCTACCAAGTTAAACTTGGAGAGGTAAATTCAACTAATTTCACTGACTTACATCCCAAGAAAGCTCCTGGTTATGACTTCATCACAGGGAGAGTGTTGAAAGAACTAACAAAAAAAGGTATGAAATTTATTACTATTATTCAATGGTATAATAAAGCTAGGATGCTTGCCGGCCCAATGGAAAGTTATATTGCTCGGCGGCGTTCTTAGATGTATCACAGGCATTTGATAAGGTATGGCACGTTGGCCTGGATTATAGAATCAAAGGAAAACTACCACAAGGTTGCTAGGAAGTACTAAAATCATATCTTTCGAATAGGTGCTTCCTTGATAAACACCAGAAGAACACTCACTCCCGCTCCCGATCAACTCCGGAATTCCTCAAGGTCGCGTGCTAGGACCAGCATTATACCTGACTTACAGAGCCAACATACCATTAACAAGGCCCGTGATGATGGCAATTTTTGCCTATCACACGGCTATATTAGCGACACATACCAATCCGACCATGGCTTCTCGCCATTTACAAACAAAGCCGCACAAACTCGAACAATGGTTGAAAAGATGGCGTATCAAGTCATTGAGGTAAAATCCAATCACGTAACATTCACTATGTGCAGACAGACATGCCTGCCTCAGATGGGAAAAAACATATATGGACTAAAAGGAAGCAACTTGGTTTAAAACTCAGGAAAATGCACTGGATGTTTGATCTTCCATCTCAGCTGTCTGTGGAAAACAAACTTCTTCTGTACAAAGCCGTACTGAAAGCGGCGTGGACTTATGGAATCGATCTATATAATTTGCTGAATATCTATTAGTATATTGATTGCAAAATGCATAGAAGATAAAAAAAATTCTCGAGATTTTAAGCCATTTGTTCCAGCCATGTTCTCATTGGTCTGTCTTTTAATCTTGTAAGAGATCTAAATTGCTTTAGTGTTCTTGTTATATTGCCTTTGTCTCCACGCAGAATATGTCCCAACCAACGTAACCTTTGACACTTTATTAATTGAATATACTATAATCATCTTTTATTCTATGTGTTAATAGTTCATGTCTGGTTCTAGCCCGTATGTGGTCCAAATGGATACTGATTGTTGGATCAACTAAAAATCTCACCATTCTTAGTTTTCTGAAGTTTGCCAAGAGTACGTCCAAAGACTTTAGGCTTAGGTGATTAATTTTTACCGTTGCCTTATTTCTTAATGTTTCTGTTAATAATGAAAAAAACAGAGAAATTGGAAAATATGTTTTTGGTATGTTAAAACCGATAAATAGAAATATGCTATTTGAAGGACAATAAAGATTAAAGCAGGTATTTTTATTCCAATTTGCTAATCTCTGGACCTCCAGCTTCCTGCGAATTGAATTTAGTCTTGTATTTCGTAATTAATCATCTCACATTAGAAAAAATACCGTTTTGTCAAAATAATCAAATTCAAACTTTAAAGTTAGGACACAACTAAATCGAATACCGAACGAGACAAACAAGTGATCGTAAACAACGGCAGAACCGTACGGAAAATACCCCGAACTTGTTCCCCGATAATAAATTGCAACTCCAATGGTTTGAGCTTAACATCTGATTCAACTCAGACCCAATTTAAGTGATAATGAACTCGCCCGAACGGTAAATTCAATTGCCGCGCATGTCCCCGTATATTTATGTGAATAATTCCTTGTCGTGGTTTAAACCTCGCCGTCTGCTGCTGTTTCAAACATAAGAAATACGTGTATTGGAATTAGCTGTTGAGGCTGTTGCCTAATAATCATTTAAAATCAACTTTACAACGTTGGTATCGATAAAGGTATGCTAAAAATTACTAATTTGTTAATGCGATATTACGTTTAAAACCTCTAGAATTTTAAACCGCATAAATTTCACTCGTTAACGAAGCTTAATTAGATTCCTCCGATTTGTATAATTAAACTTAATCAGATAGGTCATAGTTTAAACGGGTTAAAGGTTCCAATTAATTTAAAAAGGAAAGCTTTAATCGGTAATTTCTATTTCCTTTTAATTGTGTGTGAAAGCCCTGGAGGTAATTTCACGGACAATTAAAGGATAGTGGAAAGGTTGGACCTGCGGTAAATATGCATAATAAATGTTGTAATGACTTTTTTAAGATTTAGATTTAGTCTGTGGCTAGTAAAACGGACGTCGCTATTAAGCCAAAAATAGGGTTACACGTCAAACAAGACATGAAGATCTGGACTGGCGAAAATTGAACACCCGCGAAAATAGAGTGCATGATATTTTGCCGCATTAAAAAATAATCATTTACATGCAGAGTGAATCATTGCCAGCTGTTGATAAGCTCAGTAAAGAGTAAAACAAACGGCTAGAAGTTTCAGTTTCCTAAAAGAGACTGCGCTTTACTCTGCTGTGCGAATGCTGGCGAAGGCATGGCTTCAGCTTTATTTAATACATAGGTATATCGGAGAAATACATTTCTCGTCCAACACATTAGGCTCCCTATGCGCAACACGGACGCGTCCTCTAGGTATATACGTCTCGTGGAGTTCCGATAAAGTATGTGTTGATTTTTACATTTGGAATTTCCTCTGATTTGCTACAAACCCTGCGGTCATATCCCGTACATCGCACACATTATGTACAGTGTGGCTTCAGATCTGCTCTGTATTAGTCCATTTCTAGAGTACCGCAATAGTTAAGTTTTGGGTCCGCTGTTAGATGTGATCCTTATTAATGGTATTGCGCTATCCATTACGTCAAACTATCCGGATGTATTCAGATGACGGATGCAGACGAGGAATGTTAAAAAGTAGGAAATCTAATTGCTCAGCAATATTGCTAAGGAATATATATTTAAGTTACAAGTACGACTAGTGCCTGTCAGCCGTCACGCGACTAGTTAAAGGTTAAACGATTTAAGCTGGAAGTAACTTTCTCCAGCAACCGGTTGTATCTACTATATTTGCTTTTGCGCTAATGCATCCGCAAATATTACCGCACAACCTGGGACGATTGCTAATTACGGAATACGGCAATAGATAATCTAGGCCAGTGACAAACATAAACTTCGTTCAATTACCGTGCTTTCTACAAACTCTTAAACCCACCCAAATAGTATTTAGTAAGCTGCAAACAGCAATCTTCTCCACCCAAATCAATAATAGAACGTGATGGTCGATGGGAAACACGGACATTACATCTACAGATCGTCGAATTCTCGGACGGATCGGAGGTACGGAAAAAGAGCAAGATCATCCAATCAAGCCCCACACCTGGGTTGTTCCAATAATTAATGAAGCCGGGGTCTCCGCCGGCGCTCCCTTTTCGTGCGTCGACGGCAGCTGCTAGCCCGATCCGCCGCAAAAACCGTCAACTAACCGATTGAATGACCTCCGTACATTGATTCAATTTAATACTGACGAATTTTCCGATAATTTATTACCCTTCCGGTTGGCAGCCGTAGTGCTGGTGATGGTGAATGAGTTTCGGGATGCCGAGGCGTCGGCTAGAGGAGATTAGTTGTATGAGATTGGAGCCAGCACCGTTAATCCCGATTTTATTTTTTTTGTTGTTTTACACTATCGTCGGGAAAAGTTCTTGGTTTTTGTAGTTTGGGATGCAGTTTCCTGATTTTGAAATAGGAAATTCTATACATTCTAAATGATAATGATTAAAATATTAGCAGAGATGGCATTGACAGTAATGAGGAAGAACTACAGATAACTTTTGCTATGAAAAAAAACGAGTATTCAAATTTTAGTAGTTAGTAATATATTGTTATGATCTTCGCCATCACTTGAAGACATCTTGAACTTGAACAATTGAACATTGAAACACTTGAATACTTGAACACTTGAGCACTTGAGGACATCAACAAGCCGGAGAAGATTGTTCTTACAACAGTTGAGTGAACAATCAGCCATACCTGAAGTCCAGAATCGTTCACAGAATGCATAAATCATGCGGAATGTTCCGTCACGTAGTGGAATTGAAAGCATGTTGGGCCGCCCAGCACCACCTACTGTTGAAAATCTGCCAGTACACCCCCAAGAAGAACCTGGCGATTCTGGCAGAATTAAACAGAAGGAAATTGTTACCTATGTTCCAGAAGAGAACCAACACATAAAGCTTGTAAAGAATGCCAAAAGCCAGTTTTTTCTCAACATTCAGTAGATACCACTCAATGTGATAGATGCGCAACCTAAATTACCACTTTTTTTATAAATTTCAATATTTTTATTTTTTGCCATACGATATCAAAAAAACGTCAAATAAATATAAAGTTCTGATTTATAATACGTCAAAAATGTTTTCCTTCATTTCTGTGAAAGAATTGCAAGCACTGCGGGCTGGTATCACTAATACCCAGTATCGGGAAACCCACACCACACAAATTGATTTAATAAAATTCGGGACATATGTTTCAAGAGCACGTCGGTTCTCATTGTCAACCAATTCCCGGGAATTCTTGTTGACCAGCGTTATTAGTTTATGCGGGAGGGGTAATCTGCCCAGTATGTTTATTGTAGTTCGTCCGGTAAGCAAAAAGGTTAATTCCAATTGTAAATATAACCTTTACAAATACGGTAATGGAAATTGTAAATGCGTGTTTTTTGCGTAACTTGCGGGCTCACTTTCTGAAAAGAATTATGGTTGGAAATAGAGCATCTACTTAAAAACCTGAACGGCAGAATGTGCGTGACACTTTTAGGCACATTTTGTGTATGACATTATGCGAAAAATAAGCTTGTATACAAGAACGAATAGAAGTATGTATTGAATTGTACATCTGTTTGACATATATGAGATTCGGCGCGGTAGTCTGTTTAGTTGGGGTTCACAGACCATGTAACGTGCCGATTTCATTCGACGTATTTTGTAAATAAAATAAATTATTCGTGCGGATTGAGGGTAGCAAGGCCATCTAGCGGTAGATAGATTAGACGCGACGGTCGATACCGATCGGTTATTGGATATCACCATAGAAATCGACAAATCAGAAAAATCTGGGGCGGGAGTAGTAAGCGAGCTAGTGGTCAAATTCATTCTTTTTAAGTCTTAGTGTTTGACACCTGTTATTGGATTTTGCAACGCAATTGGTTTTTGGAAAGTAATTATTGCGGAAACATTTGTGGGAAATCCGCACTGAAATACAGGGATTGTACCCAATAATAACATCACGTTCGATTGGGGAACGTTCACAAGATTTTTGTGGATTAATAGACTCAACACGTAGAGCATAAACGAAGCTCTCACCACCCAGGCATTAATTGCTAATCCTTCCCTTTTCTTGTTTTCTTTTGTTGATGACACGTAGTAATACCAAAATATATTTTTAGAGCTTCTTTTCTTTGTTATTTGTACCCCTTAATTTTGGAATTATCATAATTGTGGTACTTGCCGATCACAATCGGAATTTTTGGATATAAATCAACACCAACCAGCTAGTGGGACGCGGTCTGCCGAGCCGAATAGTAGCCGATTCCTTCCACCAGAAACCGGTTCACCTGGATTGAAGCACGAACTCATCAAACAGGTCGGCTTTACCCCATTTATTTGACAATTGGCACACATCGTTGAATATATATATATATTTGGTTTTTTACTGACTACATAAATTAAATAATTTAATGGCATTCAGCCACATTGTACCCTGGTGTAAAGTTGAGTGATCACACATCTATTTGTTTACGGTTTCAAAGGGCTTTACCCGGGCAAACCTGCCATTGCTAGCTTCAACCCAAATAACCTTGTAACTTTTTACTTGTTTTTTTTATTATACTTATTAATTATATCAATACACATATCAGTTATACACCAAGGTTTGTCTTACTTAATGAATTTTGTAAGAAATATCTAACCCGGAAGATATTCATCCCCGTTCTGCCGCACGTGGAATCTCGGGGTAAGAACCATTTTTAACGGAAGTGGCGCCAATTCTTTAACCCAGCCGTCTCCACTAAGCTGGCCGGAGCAACCCCGAGCAGGGTGGGTACCAAATAAGGGTTTTAACTGTATCTTTGCATTTGTGGCGTCATTGGTGCTGGCTGCCGTTTGTGGCACGTCAGAGTCACTATAGGGATAGGCACACCATTTTAACGTTAGTGTATCCTTACTATATTATTTCTGATCTTAACCAAAAGTCGCATTTGACCCACTGCAGTACGTAAGTAATATATAGAGGAATTGTATCTTGTATATAGCCAATTCATTGCTCAATTGCCGTTCGAGAACATATTGCATTTAATTAATATATAGTTCTTAAAACCAAACTCAAGTGTAGGGAGTTAATTAATGTGCCTTAAATGACGAATAATTCCTGGAACGCAATAAATAAAATAAACTAAAATTACGAAAATACAATGTAGTAGTTAGTTTAAAAAGTGATATTATATACGTAATTTACAAATCGTTATAGAGGCCACCACCTCTAAACTTGTACAGTCCAAGATTATTTCGTTTCCAAGGATTACAGGAGGTCGTAAAACCACTTCTATTAGTGTACTCGTGCATATCATTCCCATTCCTTACAAAAAGTTTGGCAAGTTTCACATTACTTTCATAGAGCTTATTATTATAATCCGCCGTCCCCTTGACACACATACTCTACAGCAAGCGCATATTCTATTCTATTTTGGTTACCTATTTTTCGAGCAGCATCTTGCAAGAATAATTGTCGTTACCGTCCCAGGGTTACGCTTGTCCTAATTAGGACGAAGTAGTAACAGTAATACGTAGCAGCTAACAGCGGCGACGTCTGCAACTACAAACTACCCCACAACAAACCAGAAAATTGCAACATCATTTACGTTTAAAATGTGCGCGAGGATGCAGCGGTTTAGAGGAGACGGAAGGGGAGCATTGTTGCGACGGTACGTGGCACTGTTTGCTTATTGTAAGACTACGAGCTCACACAATGGCGAGAATTAAACGTAAATAATTCGAAGCCCGGCGAAGGAACGAGTTCCATTTCAAAAATTGCCCTCTTTCTCTGTCCAAACATGGTAGCGATATCGGTAAGGTAATTCGAGTCTGCGGTAAGTTGTAATGTCGTCCCGAAAACAAACTCACCTACACCATGCTATCTCTCCTTTTTATCTGTCTTTCTCGCTCTCTCTGTCTCGATCTATGCCACATAGAGTTTGCTTATCGCTTTATACGTACATACCCAGGTTCGGGAGGGAATTTTGCGAAATTCGTACCGAATTGTGCGCTTAGAAATGCAAATTAACGATCGGACGATGTGACTTCGTCCGCCAACTAAACTCATTTATGTATATGAATATATCATCCCTAGTTAACCGAATTTTGCATATTATTTGGGCGCGGCGATTCGACGTATGGTAATTTTTCTAATTGCCTCCAGATATTTTGGCAACTTCTCGACCGATGTTTTTGTTAAACGATCATTTGGGAAGTGGTTTCGTTCGTAAAACTGACTTGTGTAACTAAATGAGAAACATTGAAACAACAGTCGTGCAGGATGAAGTCGCCAGAGCAGCGTATAGGAATCAATGCGACATACAGTGTTTGGAATGTTAGAAAAGCCGGACAAATATACAAATTTGCAATATGTAAATAGAGTAATTTGATTACAGGGGACTAACAGAGCACATACTAATTACTAGTAATCTGCAATAGTTACCGTCTTTCGTCTCCAGTTGTATTTAAGGGAGTCCTAGAAAGTAGAAGTTCATTTTGATTCATATTGTCCGGTGAAAGGTTTATTGGAGAAGTGAAGTTTTGTGTAGCGTTTTCAAACTGTATGAAAAGTGTACGTTTACGGGTTTTATTATCAATATTACTAATATGTTAAACGGTCTGCAAATTGGCTAATTTTCTTCTTTTCACTGAAGTTTGCGTCGACCTACAAAAAAAGTCCCGCCTTATCCCAAGTCATTTTCTTGCAAATGGTAGCCACTAATCTATAGTTTCTGCCTACCAACAAAGTTTAGCTCATCTTTGATTATTGTAGAGAAAATTAACAAAATATAGCTACCTGAAATAAGAGATATAATAAGTCCAAACCCTTTTCTACTATTAAATTCGAAGAAACATCAAAAATGCCAAAAACAATTAACCGTAAAAATGCCATTATCGGCGTATAGTTTATTGCTGGAATCACCATACTAGCAAAAGCAATGAAAGGGGTACAAGCATTAAAGACGGACTCCAGTTTCTGCC
>JARFOC010000723.1:302970-332926 GCA_031763485.1 Osmoderma eremita | reverse complement strand
TCGGCTATTCGACTTGATAATGGGAATCCACGTATTCCCGAAACACGTGTCGTCCCGAATTAATTAATACTTTGTGCTTATAGACAAGCAGTCGTTTCAAAAACTGGGTCCCGCCCCGAGATGGTGCATATTATTTTTGTTTCGTAACTAGTTTTTCTGATTTATACATTTTATTTTTTATCTATTATATAAAATTATTTTCCTATGTATGGAACAATTATTGTACATTTCTGTTAAACAGATCGGTGGGATGGAAATTGATTTGCCCAGATTGTATCAAACCGTCCAATCGCTGGGCGGTTTGAAGGAGGTGATCGAAAAGAAGAAATGGCCTAAAGTATCAGAAACGATGAAGATTCCCAAATCAGCTCAAGATAGAGTTACGAAATTGGATGATATATACTGCAAGTACCTCTTGCCGTACGATACATTATCTCCTGGTAAGTGTACAACGATAAATGATACACCGCTCAAAACAATAATTAACGGATATTCCACGTAATTCTAAAAATAAAAAAATTGTGTCGGTTAATAAAATTTTAGAATTTTGTTAAGTGTCTATGAAGTCTCCGCTCTCTACCATCCCTAAAAGTTTCTCGGGGATTTTTCGACTAACCCTAACTATATTCTTTACCGATTATTTCTAGCCGAACGGGAGAAGCTATTCGACGAAGTGGAAACCGATTGGGCCAAGAGGGAATCGAAGACCCTACTCAAAATACAACGTCTCAATAAGTTGGACTCTTCGAGCGGTACGGATGCCGATTCGGATTCGGACAACGAATCGGAGGAGTGTATAATGAAGGGTCGCAATATCGCGCTGAATGCGTTCTACAGGATCGCCCGCAATACGATGAGCATGTGGTTCAAGGCGACCGAACCGTGCGCCGAGGAGGTAGAACAGGAGTTCTGGAAGCACGTGACGCTGAAAAACAACCACATCTGCGTCCATTCCGGATCGATAGATTCGGGCAATTGGGGCTACGGTTTCGCCGTCTCCAAGAACAGTCCGTTCGCGAGGCACGCTTGGAACCTGAAAGTGCTCACGAACAATAGCGGCTCGGTTTTGAGATCGATGGGCCCCGTTATGGGTATGTATAATTAATTATAAAAGTACATAGATCTATTTAATATCAATTGACGAATGATTTAATCATTTTAAGTGAAAATAACCGCGGATTTGCTATTACATGTTACATTACATTACGGGTGTGCCGCTAGGGTCGAATATCGGTCCGTTATTGTTTAATATTTACGATGACGAACTCTCCTTGAATTAAACTGCAATTTTTTTATATGCTCATGATTTCAAGATATACGCAACTATTACGTTCAGTTATGATTGCATTCACCTAGACAACAATTTATTTGGTATTGATGATTGGCGTCAACCCCACAAAATTTCTTTAAATATCAAACAAGTGCGTTCTAGTTTCCTATGCGAACCGCAGCGGCACTCTGGGGCATAATTAGGGCCGAGAAAAATCTACTATGTACTTTATGCCTGGCCCCTGGTAAAAACGGGAGACGCTTTAGTTATGTATTTTCTAACGAGGAGAATGTATATGTCGCATGTTTTCGTAATTTCCATTTTAGTATTTCAATTTTCTTCGATATTAGAGAAAAGTTTGTATACCTCCTTGTTATTAGGGTTGCAATGCCTCTATCGCTTTTCTTCCGTGTTAGTTGAGTTGTGTCATATATCGCGCCATACTTGGAAGCACAGATTTCGTGTAATATCGGGTGACTATACGACAATCGCTCTTACTGTTTGTGATCATCATGATTAAGTCTCTAAGTTATTACATATGTAAAAACTTACAATAGTTTATCTGGTGATGTAGGGTCAGGTTCCTTGTGTTTTTTTTTGTAATATTATTACGCCAACTGTTGCATGTCAGTGTTACAAATTGCATTAAGAATGTTTGTTTCATTTTTATCTTAGGCGTCACCGTCCCAACATTACACGTAGGAATGGTGTTCAGCACATGCTGCTGGTACAGGGATCCCCATCGGCTGCCCTGGATCGAATATTTGCATACCGGAGCGCACAAGATCTGGTACGGAATACCGGATTCGATGAGCGAACGATTCCACAACACCATGCGAAAATTGGTACCGAACTATTGCAGGAATAAATCAATATGGCTGCCGTCCGATACCGTAATGGTGCCGCCCAAATTGTTGGTCGAGAACGGCGTCTCCCTGTGCCGCACGGTACAGGCACCGGGCCAGTTTGTCGTCGTGTTTCCCAAAGTGTTCACATCGAGCGTTAGCACCGGCTACGTAGTATCCGAGAGCGTCTACTTCGCACCGTCGCACTGGCTCAAATCGGCGTCGAACGTTTTCGACGAATTACGGAACAATTGCGAACCGTCCATGTTCTCCATCGATCGACTGTTGTTGAGCATAACGTCCGACGCACGCTCCAACGTCGATGTCCTGAATCAGGTGATTCCGGCGATACGAGAGCTCGGCGAGAGGGAGAAAAGATTGAGGGAAAGACTACGAGAACTGGGCTTGAAATTGACCGAAAAGTTACCACCGCCAGAGGTGCCTGCCGTCCGGAAAAGAAGAAAATTGTTGCCGCACGAAAATGCTGGCGATTACGAGTGCGAAATTTGCCGAGCGAATTTGTTTATTTCATTGGTATGTCATTTCTTTTTAGTTTTTCCAACGGCCCAGCGTGAAACAGCAATAAAGTTGTTGTTTTTTATCAAATAATAGGAGACAGAAATCTTGAAATAGTAGAACTAAATCAGAGTACCCTTGAACTTCAAAGCAAATCTTGGCCAATTTACATATTAATGTGATCCTTTCATTTATACCTCGAACCAATTAAAATATCTAAGAACTTGGTAGAAATTACTTATCTAAGGCGAGAGTAGTCTATGTTAACAATGGTTGTCTTAAATTCTACGAAAACTTTTATATTCCGGTTGTTTAAAGTGCTCCTTTGTGATTCTTAACTTATTACTTGCTTCGTGACTCACAATCGTCAACTTTCTTGGCAGTCATTGCATCACTAACTACCAGATCATTGACATAAATGGTATAAAGTAGTGGACCGAAAACAATGGCTTGCGGAACACCTTTTTTCACTAACATTATCCCCCAATCCGTTAGTTTCAACGTAATAAGTCCAGTTATTTAAATAACTCAAAAACCAAACTATTCCTCTAATCCCATAGTCACTTTAAAGAATATCGCGATTTACTAACATGGGCAAGCTGCAAATTCAGATTGCAATAAAGCTGTGGAATCTGGAAAAGTACATACTGCGGCTGTGTGAGCCTGACAACACTGAAAGGTATAATTGGGTTTGTGAATTCACCTTTACCTTTATTTAATGTTGCACTTATATTATCATACCCGGACAAGGAGCTATCTTTTAGGTTCATAATTACTCTACGCACTCGAGTTTCAGTTTACGATAAATTGAAAAAAAAATTTCGATGGGCAGCAAGCCTTAATTTTCTACTCTTGACATTGTGGTTGTTATTACTAAGCAGGCGTTAGTTATAGTTAACATAATTGCCAACGCCAACCGCATTAACCATAATTTTTGATCAACTTCAAGTGTTATTTTTTGTTCATATATTTTTATATAAAACCCTAGATAAAAGTATGATTCTTATACAAAGTGATCCACAACTATCATACGTTGGCAATATCAATTATAATATGGCGCCATTGCAAGAGTGGTCAACCTGGCTATTCCACTTTATAGGTGTGAAACCACGATGAAACTTTTTGAACAAAAGTTTCATGCGCAAGTCTATCTAGGGGGGATATCTAACTGCCAACCGTGGATCGTTGTCATGGATCACTCAGTATTATATCAATGCCAGGTTACTATGTTGCTATATTAATTTCACCAATGAAATTAAAACTAGAGTTGAGTAAATGTTGTTCAAAGTATGAAGACCTATAATGCTAATTGTCGTTTCTAGTATTAAATATTGAAACGATTCCACTTACTAATTTCCACAAACTTATTATATTTTAGGTGACCGAGTACCAAGAGGATGTCGTTTATTGTCTGGAACACGTGATCGAGTATATCGAGCAGAAAAGGGTTGATGTTAAAAACTGTAAATTACTATATACTTACGAGTGTCAAGAGTTAGATCTTCTAGTCGACAAAATAAAAAGCACTATAGAAGCAAAACAGCAAAAGAAAACACTTAGTAAGGTGAGCTTGTCTTTGCTGAAATAGATCTCGTCTTTGTATCTATAAGAAATCGTTATTTTTTAAATCTAACTCGGTTATTGTAAGTTACAAAAAGAGCGTTAGCGTTAATTGATTAGAGTAGGCAAATCTTTGTATAAAACAAGTTTTTAGTAAACATAACACGTATTTTACTAATAAAGAGCATTCTAAACGAATTGTTTTATTGGTCAATGATATTCTAATTCTATATAGGTGTCTAAATCAATTCTTCATACTCCCTCCCCTCCCCTCCCCCTCCCCCCCTCTGTCTTCTCCAAATTAAGGATGTAATTTTCAAAAATTAACAAACAGCATTGAACACCTACAACAACAAGATTCGAATTTGGCGAACGCAATAATTAAATTTAATAGAATAGTTTCTCATCTGGAATACGAAGAAAACTTCGCAGTCACACTTAATAAATTAAGGGGAAAAAACCTGGCTACATAAAAATTAAGCGAGACGGCGAATATATTACCAGAACCCTCAACATACTTGCATCACTGAAAGATTATTATAATTCCGGGCTTTTGTTGATGACGTTTTCATTTGTTTCAACCTATTTAGAGAAATTAAGGTTGAGCATAATCAGTACATACTGGTGGAAACGGTGGGTAGTCGATCACTATGTAAATATATTTACACGATACCAAAATATCATGAAGAAATGTATTAATTCACGTCTTAATCAAGATAATAAATAGGACTTCAACACCGTCAGCCTACGTCTGTTTCCCCAACTATTCCTTCATCAATGTGCCTCCCGGCTTCGGCCAAGAGTTGATCCTCGATTACTTTGACCGATCTCCGTCTCTCTGTAAACTACACCAGCGGCGCCTAGTGAATATATATATATATATATATATATAACATATAGTACTATATATATATATATATATATAATATATAGTACTATATATATATATATATATATGCAGTAGGCACAAACACAATATTTGTTGTTATAATTATTACCATAACGTACCAATGTGCTTTCATTTTCCCCAAATCTCTTGTTATAAAAAAAAATCAGAGAATAATATTCAAAACATTAATTCATAAACAAAAGTTTATCTAAAGTTCAAAGAGCCATAAGCAGGGCCTTTTTGTTTTTCTCGCAAGATAGCGCAAATATCGCCCCACTTTTATCGACACGTCAGAAACGTAGCGGTTACATTGAAATAAATATTGTTGTTTGGAAACCATACAATGTATTGCATTTTGCAAAATCTGTATTAGAACCTTAGATCATATTGATCATATGATCTAAGATTACAACGCATTTTGAACAAAATCATAAAGTAGAACTAATAAAAACGTGTTCTATATTAAGCAGTCAAGTACAGGATTTTCAACATTTATTTGCTTGTTGAACAAATTCTTAATGGTTTGTGCTACAATTCTTAAATAATAAAAAAAAACAATTTTCAATTTTGTCAAACATGTACAAAGTTGAAAATTTAACAAAATAGGAAATGTATACAACAATAACTTAAAATCGAATTTCTAGTACAAATCTTAAATGACTAGCTAAATTAAACCAAATTATAATAAATCACCAGTTAAAATCATTGGGATTTGACACATAATACTACGTATGCAAGGAAACAGTTAACAACGAACACGACGTCGTTATTTTCTATTACACAATTTGTGATGCACAGCGCATTAATCTTAATTAACACAAATATATTATAAAATAAAATACTTCTCCATATTATTATCCTTAATACATAACAAATGTAGATGGAATATTCAGTAATCACAAAATCTGTGTCTTCATCAATTAGCCGTGTACTACCTTTCGTGCCGATTCAGTATATTAAATAAATCCATGGAATCGTTCTGATCACCATCTTCACTATCGCTAATTAAGTAGGAGGTAGGGGCAATCTCCATCAGCGATTTACTACCCGACTCGTCTTTGTTGAGCTCGTGCTCGTAGAAGCGAGAGACGCCCGCGCCATGTTCTATTTTTACGGTACTTATTTTATGTATCACATGGAAAATAATTCCGGTCAAACAGACGACCAAACCGATCGCGTTGATATATGACAAGTTATCACCGGTCCAGAAGAATGCAAGGATAAGAATAAGTATTTCCTAGAAAGGCAACATTGGAGCAATGTGTATTTTAATGGTAACATAAAAATATTTACCTTACCGATACCTGCTATCGATAGAGTTAAGCTCGATGTATATGATACTACCAACACTTCACTAGCTTCCATGAAAAATGCAATAAATGCTCCGAATATTACTTTTATTAATAAGACGAGATTTTCTGAATATTCTTTACTGGTAAACGTTTCACATTTTTCTATAACCTTTGGTCCTGTCGATAAAAAAGGAAATAACTCATTACTAAACTTACTTCAATATACCTTCTATCCATAAAGCAAAAGGTAATACGGACGCAAACATCCACGGTTGCATAAAATATATCATATCTATGGGATCCCTCAATCCTAGTTTTGATTTCTGAAGTAACAATTGCATGCAAGTCCATCTTAGTCCACTGCACATCGAAGCTATCAGTAATAAAATAAAGCCGACGGTGTTAAATTGTGTAGACTTGTAAGTGAACAGTAACAATCCCAAAGATATCATTACAACTATAAAACAGAGGCTCCAAGTCTAAAATAATAACTACAGTTACTATGCATATATTTTAACTAATGCTTCTATTTGAAATATATTACTACACATATATATATATATTTATAATTTAAAAAAAAAGCAATACCTTTTTCTCTAACTTAAACAGTATAGCAAAACCCAATATAAATATAATAGTGGTTGATTTTGTCATGGTATATCTAAAAACATTCAATAGAAATAAAATTGGAGATGAAATCGGTCTAAACTTTTACAATGATACCGTAATTAGCTCTAGACCCCAATTGGAAAAACCTATATCTATTCCACTAAACACACCGGTTGGAGCAATTGATATTGTATTTTCTTTGAATGACACTGTTGTATTCGGTTTTCCCTGTTGACATGATTTACATAGACGCCACAGCAAAGACAGCAGGAACTTCACTGTTAAGTGTATCAGTACGGTGGATAATGGAAATTTGAACTCCTAAAATTGTACATTTCAAGGCAAGAAAATTATCTACAATCAGATAAGTAATATAATTTTATTACATACTTGAAATAACCATCTTTGGTAAAATGTTAACACAATCGATGGAGCAAAGTAAGTACACAACAAAACCGCAGTTAATACCGACGAGCGAACACAAGAAGGCGTAAGAAAATATCTTTTGGAATCCTCAAAATCGATTTCTTCGTCGCCGTCTTTGCGAACAGCTGCGTACTTCAAATTCTTCCTTTTCGAAAACATGTTTTACGAAATTACAGAAAATATGCAATCAAGGAACACTTATCTATGTATTCCGTTATTTCAGGGCGTAACTTATACATTTTTACTCAATATTTACAAACAGAAATCCCACTACATTGCCCATATTAGACAATTATTGATTGGTTCTGCAACTTTCTAACTGTCACCATGTCACTGACATTGACATTTAATGTAGAAACGACCCACAATGTTACTAGATTACTATTGGTACTATTGTGGTGGTATCATAATCGTACCACAGAATAGATATTCTGTGATCGTACTATTGACTATACCCCACCCCCACCTATACCCTAAATGACCGTCACTCAAGACCGCTTAGTAATGGGTAGCATAAGGCGAATAAACAACAATTTTGTTTATTTTGCATTATACCCTTTTCAAAACAAATAGGCATTAATAAAAATCAAGGAGCGAAAAAAAATGTTAATGTAACTCAACTTTCACTGAAATAGTAACAATAAATCCTAATATCACTGCTCACAGTGACAGTTACAGATTCTTGAAATTCTGAAATTGTATATTACGTATTTTTAGAATTGAACTCTATATAAATAAGGTGATATAATAAAATATTGTGTATACATAGTAGTTAATAGGGATGGTAACAACATTAATAGACCAAAGTATAAATTTGTTCCAGGGATTTTTATAAAAATATAAATATCGCCATATAACAATCATTGCTCTCTATATCTATATACATAAGACACAACAAAAACTAAACATATTAAGTATCAGCAATCCTATAAAATTAATTATTCCTATGTCTACTTCTATGCTGACCGCCCCGGGAACCTCTCGGCCTTTTTTGATCTTGTTGGCCGTTTCCGGTCATTCTATTTGGATTCGGTGTAGTCTTTGTCGGCCCCGTAGCGTTGTTATGAATAATAGAGGGAGTGGTGATCGGTGGTACTGCCGCGGGACCTATTCGTCCCGCACCATTGTTGGTACCATTATTCAAGGGAGCATTATTAGGTGGGCCACCCATCGAAGTCATGGGTGCTATTACCTGATTGGGCTCGCTCATATTTAACTGTTCATTGAAAACCATGCAGAATTCGCCGATTTTTTGAAGATCGCCTCCTTTTGATGTGTACAAAGTTAAACAATTCCTCCACAGGGACACATAACCTTTTGTAAGACGCACGATATCACCAGGAAGCAATAATTGTCCGGCCTCGTCCCAAACACTGGCATTTATGCAAGCACTTTGATCCGCCACTTTAAAAGTTCGAACTTCGCGGTTTTCTTTCGTTAGCGTGGGATGTCCGACTTCCAACACAATGAATACGACGTTAATGTTTTTTAGACCAGGACGCATGTCCTTAATTTGTACGTAATTATTATCCATTTTATTGAATTTGATCGAACGACGTTAACAACTAGAAAAGCATTGCGACAAAAATATTTAAAATGTTCTATTGGTCACCATTCCTCCGTAGTCGCGCAGTTATAAAAATGAAATGAATGCCTCCGACCATTTTATTTTGGTAACAACCTAACAATGAAAAAATCACTACTTTGTGCTCTATTTTCATTCCGTGTAAACATATTAGCTTAGTTCCAACACGCGATCCGTCGTGTTACACAACATATCCTTCGTGTAACGTGTATCAATTCACGCATTGATCACTGCGCGTAAAAGAGGCGTAAAAAATAAGTTAGTATTACGTTGATCTAGAGTTGTTGGAACGCTTATGTACTGTTAGGGCGTTTTCGCACACACCAGCAAAACCGGAGTCGGTGACCGCGACGGCACCGGATGCAATGCAATCAAATTAGAGCTTTCACACAGCCCGTGTCGGCAGATGTCACCGGCAAATGCAGCCCGTGTTGAACTCGACAACCGGATGTCGGATGCACACTTGTCCACAAGTTTTATTGTGCCGAGGGATGTTTGTGTTTTGAAGACGTTTATGACTTCACTAAATTGTAGTTGTTTCGATTGCAATGACTTTTATTTCTATATGCATGAGAAATATATGTACTTCGTATATTTTGTGTTTAGTCTATAGGGACACTTACTGTTTATTTGTGAAAGAAGATGTCAACGTTTTGACACCTAGATCGTAGCAAGCATAATATTACAGACTGTAGAAGGTAGTAGAGGTGAAATAACGGGTTCCACGAATAATCGTGCTACGTTCCCGAATATATTACACCTTCATTTTTTCGTTTGTCCCTGCCATCGCAAAAATGAGTGCAACGTTGAAATACGATAGTGTAACATTAATAGAACTTGTGGAAAGTAAAACCCGTTTATGGGATAAAACAGCGGATTGCTTTAAAAATAAAAGAACAAGAAGGGAACGTTTGTTGAGTTCAGAATACATCTTGCATAAATTAACTAAACCAACTGTAGCAAAACGGTCCAGTGGCCGGCACCACCACCATTTTTGCCGGTATGTGTGAAAAGGACCTTACGCATGCATACGACCGTACTACAATATACGGTTTTTAGGCGTGTTGGAACGAAGCCATTATGTTGTCAATCTGATCATATGGTTTTGACATCTACTGCATGCGATTCTGTGATTCTACGCTTATTTTAGTAAATTATCGCGGTTAATCGGGGAAACATTGTTAATGTTTCAATTTATTACATTTTTTTATGTGTCCTTACGTGCCTAGAAGCGGTGTCGGTATTTTTTATACATTTTATGAAAAAACTGTTAATACATTTTCGAATTTAGGAGTATCAAGAATGAGTTTATCAATGAGGTAAGTTGGTAAAAGTATATCCTACGAGAAAGTAATAAAATAATTGCAGCAATGAGGAACAATTGCCTGGTTTAAATCAACGATTAAATAAGGCAGAAGCACAACTAAAATTATTAACAAGAGAAATAAGTGATATAAGATGTAAAATACTCCAACTTCAAAGAACGCACCCAATTGAATCTAGGTGATTGATTAAAGTTTGTTACCACACACAAAGGCACACATATCTGTGAATGTTTTAGAAATTATAGTACAAACAATTTTTCTGAAACTGATTTTAATCCAAAGAGAATGAAAAATGATTTTACATATGAAAATGATCATGTTGTGGTGTATACAGATGGAGCATGTGAAAATAATGGTCAAAAGGGTGCCAAGGCCGGTATCGGAGTGTGGTTTGCAGATGACCATCCACTGTAAGTACAAATCTTAATATCCCTACGATTATTGGTGCTAGATAATTTTTAGTAATGTTTCTGCACCAGTGGAAGGTAAACCTACAAATAATGCTGGGGAAATACAGGCATGTATTAAAGCTGTGGAGATTGCCCTAGAAAACAGTGAGCTTTTCTATTTATTAATTACGTATAACTAAGATACAATATTTTCCAGATATTAAGAACCTTTGTATCAATACAGATTCCCAATTTGTAATTAGCAGCATGACCACGTGGATTAAGAAATGGAAACGTAACAATTGGAAATTATCTACCGGTGGCGATGTAAAGAATAGAACTGATTTCCAAAAGTTAGATAACCTATGTGGGAACCTGAGAAGCATTCGATGGGTATTATATTTAATAGTTATATCGAATAGTTGTCATTTTATTTTACAATTCACATATTAGGTTCACGTCCCTGGTCATAATGGTGTTAAAGGTAACGAAGAAGCTGATAAATTGGCTCGATACGGCGCGCTTCAATATAAAAGATAGACTTAAACCTTAAGTGATTATTGGATTAATGTAAGTGTTAAACCTATCCAGCACTTATCAATAGATATATCAAATCTTTAATGCAATTAATTTTTTTTTTACTTATGTAAAAGTAGTTTCTTTATTTTTGTCAAGAAAAATACTTTTTTCTTACTCAACATTATTTGGTTCAATAGAATATTGATCACATAAGTAGAGAGAATTTATTAAAAAACATATAACAATTTGTCACGAAAAAAAAAGAAGTGAATAAACTTAAAAACAAAATACAAATATACCTATTAACGTCTACTTAGTGAGAGAAGATTCGATATCCAAGTTACGACTCTCCTTCGGTTCTAGCGTCTGCTTATTTTTATAATACCTCACTATTGGTGTAAAGTAGCGATGTTCTAAGGCTTGCAGAGCTGTGATTCTTTCCATATGATCGTAGCACAGTAAATTCTCCAACAAATCAAGCGCGTCCTCACTTACTAGATATTCATTTTCCGTTTTAATGAATCGTTCCCATTTTTTCCTGTTGTGGGTGCTCAGCAATTCTTGAAAGTGACTACTGATGGGTATATTGTATTTCTCGATGTAACCGTAGAACTGTTGCGTACCTAACACTTTTACAATACGTACCAGTTGGTCGTAATTATCATTCCCACTGAAAAACGGCTCTTTACGGAATATCATGGAAGCAAACATACAACCTAGAGACCACATATCCAGGGAATAATCATAATAGCCATACTCAACTAATAATTCCGGACCTTTGAAATATCTAGAAGCGACTCGGACATTATATTCTTGTCCCGCGTGGTAAAATTCGGCCAGACCCCAATCGATAAGTCGTAATCTCCTCTGAGATTGGTCCACGATTATATTATGTGGTTTTACGTCTCGATGCATAATACCCTTACCGTGGCAATAGTTTAGTGCTTTTAATAATTCATATACGTAGTATCTTGTATCGAATTCAGACAAAGTAAAATATATGTGCTTAAAGTCCACATTGTGAACCTGCTCGAAAATCAAACCTGTATACAGGGTGCTGATCGAAACAACTCCGTACAACTTTATGATATTAACGCCTCCTCTGAGTTCTTCCAAAATTTTTATTTCCCGTTTGACTTTCCGCTTCTTCACCGGTTTTAATATCTTCACCACTACTTTCTCGTTATTCAGCCCGTTGATCGCTTCGAACACTTCGCTGTACTTTCCTCTGCCCAATTTCCTTGTCAGGGAGTAATTTTCGATATCCTGATATTGGGGCGTGAAACTGTCGTAATCCCAGAACTCCTTCGGTTTCGAGACCAATACATCGGCGTAAATTTTCGATATCGTGCGAATCGGACAAGTTGACATTTCTAATTTCTGTCGTCGGTGATGATATAAATAATTTTATTACTATTACGAAAAATAATGATGGTAAAAATTATGTCAAATCAATTTTAACAACTGAAAGACTGTCCTGACTGTGACATCTAATCTGTTGACACGCGAATTCAATAACGCAATAATTAATCGTCACCGACCAGAGTCGTATTTTAAATCGTCTTTTTTTTTAAACGATGTTTGGCGATGGACGCCGTATGACGTTGATTTGCACTTGCGCATAACAAACAAAACCTTAACTACACATATATATCCTTAAAAATAATTTTTTCCGGTATTTCACGATGCTTAGCTTTTAGAGGCCGAAATATGGTGCTGTTTCTTAATTTTATGGTTGCGATCATTGGCGTACTAAAATATCTTTAACGATAAAAGGGGCGCCCAAATAATTTTCATTACACGAATTTAACTACAAAGTGCAAACAGTGAAGTAGTTTTCAACAAAATAAACAATATAACGTTTAGGGCTAAGTAATCTCCATATTTTTATTTTTCTGCAGGCAAGTAAATAACATAAAAACAATCTATTTAAGAAGTTTTATTACAAAATATTTAATGAAGTTACATTAATCTTTTCTCAAGTCAAAAGATTCTTCTTTAATACCATTCTTGGTGATTATGTTGATTAAAATTTTATCCCCCGTATAAATATCTCTTTCTGCTGCTGATATAAACACATCCTTGAGCACTGCCAAAGCTCTGTCTAAGGTAAGTGGTTTGTTGGTAACATTTTGCATATTTTTTAAACCAATTTGATTGTCAAGTAAAGGCTGTAAGAGAGCCCCAGCCGAGCCTCCAGCTCTATAAGTTGAACGTTCACAATGACCGATTGGATCGTAACTGAAAATACACCCTTTCTCCTCCGTATCTAATCCGACCAAAACATTTGAAATGTAGTAAGGGAAAAATCTTTTGTAGTACAACATTGTGGATAACATTTGCGCAGAAGCAGTAGTTGACATAATTTTATTATGTTCCTGTTCGTACATTTGCATTCTCGCCTTTAAAATTCTCGTAAGAGTTATTGTATCACACCAACAGCCTGCGCATCCCAGCACAGTCTTATCAGAAAGCTTAAATAATTTACTTTGTTCTCTGGTGTAAATAGAGAATCCGGTACTTAAACGTGTATCAGCCCCAATTATTGCAAAATCATCACCAGCTATGGCGACAACGCTCCTTAAAAATTGATGAAATTAGTACTTTCCCGAAACCGTATTAAAAATACTTACCCTCCATTATCTGCGTAGGGACTAAATTGATGTTGCACTGGTGCGTGTGTAGAATAATCCGGGTACACGGGTTTGGCACCGATAGATATCATCATGTAAAATTCGGTCTAAATTTTGAAATACGACGACTCACACTTACTGACAACTTTTGACAGTTTACCACACATACATGAAGATAGTAATATTACCACACATACATGAAGATAGTTATATTACCACAAGCACAAGGTAGTACGAGCATAGAGGTATAAGTATGACATTATTTAGTTGATAATCAACCTAACTTCATCTCGATTGAAATGATCGGTAAACACCCGACAATCCTTTGATTATATCACGGCGTCCTATATAAATGATATATACTGGTGTAATTTAGGATCTTTAATTCGAGGCATTATTTTTATTTCCTAAAGAGCGCCATCTTACGGTAATTTATCAGTATAACATGTAATAGAGAGATCCACCCGCACAAAATTAATTTAATAAAATTCGGTAGATATGTTTCAAGAGCACGTCGGCTCTCATTCTCAACCAATTCCCGAATATAACATGTGTTTAAAATCCGTTCAGTGGCTTTATATGGAAAACTGTACTTCCCTTTTATGTCATTTTAAACTCACACGCAGAGATTATAGAGTTAAAGATGGGAAACGTAGGGACCGGGGGGGTGCGCTAGTGTCCCTTTGGTGTAAAGCAAGGGTTACCGAACAATAGAGTAGAGGGCTCTGAGTGCAAAGTCTTATCTAATAGAGGACTCTGAGTGTAAAATTCTGGAAGTCTCCATAGAGTATTTTAAATTTATATTACAATTCCTTTAATTGTTAGTAGTTCTTTTGGTTTTTACTTATTGTTTAATTGTTATCGTTATTTTTATTATTATTGTGTATTTCGTCTGTAAATATTGATGTGTCCGGAATTAATTATTATTTTGTTAAAGCACCTCGAGCTAAAAATGATTCATCGCCAGGCACCTGGATCCGACTTTTTAGTGTAATTGTATTCCTAATGGCTTTATTTTTGTTGGGTAGGGTAGATTAATGTTAGAGCGAATTGCTTTTCTTCAGAGTATTTAGTCTCTAGCATGCTATTGTAGAAGTCAGTACGTGAATAAAATTATTGTTAAAGTTGGTTGGTGCGTTATTGTGTTTGAAAAATAAGTGGATTTAACAATTTTGTGTGGCAGGAGTAATCCGAACAGCGTGTTTATGGTATTCTGTCTGGTAAGCAAAAAAGGTTAATTCCAATTGTAAATATAACTTTCAGGAATGCATTAATCGAAACCGTCAATGCGTGTCTCTTGTGCAACTTGTGCGCTCGCTTTCTGAACAGAATTATAGTTGGAAATAGAACATGTGCCATATACTTACAAATCTGCACGGCAGAATGCATACACTTTTTGGCACATTTTGAGAATGACATTATGCGAAAAAAGAGCTTGCATAGAAGAACGAATAGAATTTTGGTTGGCATTATGCATCCTGTCAAGTTTGAAATATATGAGATTTGGCGCGGTAATCTGTTTAGTTGGGTTCCTAGACCACCAGAGGGATAGGCACACAATTTTAATCTTAAGTGCCTCATTTACTCTTACTATGTTAACATGTTAATTATGGTAGCGACCGTGCCGATTCTAGCGCTATCTATGATCGCATCTGTTAGCTAAAGAAGATTAATGGGTGGACTAAATGTTAATTAAATCCATCACCTCAGTCGCATTTAATTGACGGGCATATCGAAAGTCGCAGTGTTTTGGCAGATTTTGCTATTTAAAGATGAGTCCAGATGGATATTGCAGTAGTAAGTTTTGTTACAACAATAAGTTTTAAATGTCATATATATATACATGTATATGATCTAAACTTATACCCAATACTACGCAATTACCATAGCTACTAGTCGCTTATAATGGATTTTTAGTGAATGTCCATAGTATTTTATATATATATATATATATATATATATAATTATGAATGATAGGGATCTATAAATAAAACGTATGCTACTATAACAAATAAAGAATAAATATCTTATTAAGTTCAATTTCTACTTGAATAACGAATACTAGTATTAACAGCAATGGCATTAAAATACCAAGTTTTCTAACTTCCCACGTTATATTAATGGTACTAATGAAGTCGACTAGCACGCCGCATCCCACGTACGCCAAGGGTACGACTCATCTGTTAACTACCACGGTAAAAGCTGTGAAGCTGGTTACATTTTCTTTTGCAGGGGTTGCTTGAGGATATTTCCTATACCTACCTCTATAATCAAAGATGTGTACGTTATATAGACTATATGTAAAAGATGCACTATACAGCAACGTGTTCGTTTGTTAAAATAAATTCTTTATTCCAAAAATTATGTAGTTTTTGTGGATTCCTGTATGTTCAACAGTGACTTCCTCTGTTTCCAAATGTTGTTGTAGTTGCGTAGGAGAAAAAGTTACTTTTGCTCCAATGAGAAGTCACAGAAAGTTCTTTAATAATTGTAAGGAACATGATAGGCAACTTAAAAAGAACATGTACCCTATTCTTTATTAAAATCTTTGAGAGTGTCAACTAATTCACTTAGGATAAAAGTATGATTATTCGTATTAAGCTTACTTATATCTAATAAAACCCGCAGGACATACGTAGAGTTAAAATTTTGATGAGAATTTATTTTTAAAAACAGCAGTGAGTTAACGGAATGATACTCGTCACTGTTATTCGTGTCCAAAGGTGTTAAATGTGTAACACATACACACGCTTTCTTGTCGTACTCAATTAAATTTTCCATGTGAAAACTTTTCAAAGGTTTTGTCAACTTTTGCCTTATTCGAATATTATTTTCATCGCCTTCGAAATTCACAGCTTGGCAAAAGGTGTTTATGCACACGACTCTTTCGTGAAACGATAGATCTGCTAAACTCGTCTCCCCCAGCCTTAGAGCGTCTATTACGTGCAAACTGAGTTTTTCAGTTTCAGTACCTTCTCGCAGTGATATACATTTTTCTTTGACCATCTCCCCATATAGAAGTGTACCTTTATTTAATTTTATATTTCTGGTTTTAGTCCATCTGTTATCGACCAGTTTTATAACTTTTGAATTCGAAAGACCCACATAAATAAAACAAGAACTTGGAGAGGCAACTGATGCAACTACCCATTCTTTGACATCATCAATTATGGCCTCAAATTGTGGGCTATCGCGTATTTTCCTCGGTTGTGTTAGCATAAACTCCGGTTGAGATATCGTATTTATTATGTCAAAGATTGTAGAAGCTTTTTCAGGGGTGCGTTTCTTATTTGGAATCTGCCAGAGTTCCAAACACTTTGCTCTATATGTTTCCTGACGCAGCTCTATTAGATGGACATTTCGACAAAATGATTTTAGTTTCATCAATCCCATAATTTGTCTTCTTGCTATCGATGTATTAGATTCAAACATATAAGAATAAAATTTGTTGTCCAATTTTAATATTTCTGCTGGAACAAGTTCTAATACATCAGATTGTTGGCCAGATTGTTTTCGTAACCATAGATCTTGAACTATTTTTCTAAGATATTTTCCAACTTCAGAAGTTTGTGTAGTTGCCCTTAAACCCTTGCAAATCAGATATCTTTCAGCATTTGCAGGGCGAGATGAATTTGGTTTAACAATTGCAACTAAAACAAATTACTTTTATCCCTGAATGTTTATTTTAAAATCAATTTTAACTTACTTTCATCAAAACACAAATACATCAAAAAGATCAACCCCACACTAAAGCACGTAAACAAATCAAACATTTTCGTTACAAAATACCCATGTGGTCTCACAATTTCTAGAGCCATGAAACATTGGCAAATATACAACTGCTTCGATAAAATTTCTTGCAGATTCTCGCTACCTTCCACTGAAAAACCCTGTAAAGCAATTTGATTAAATCCAACTTTTAATTTAAAGATCTTCTAAAAAAAAATACCCCGTCAGACATCATAAAGTGAACTCCAACATCTTGTGTATTTTTCTTTACCATTTCTTTAAACACTTCTATGTTATCAGGATTATAAATATCCCCATCCCCATGACAACCATAATAGGCGCGGAAAGTATTAGAAGACACACAAGTCGAGTCTTGTAACCTGAAATCGTGTTTTCCCTTTAGAGTAAATCCGAAACCTTTATAGCACCATTTCTTCCTCCACAAAATATATTCCGTAAAGCCGCCAGGACCAGCACATACATCTGCAAAATAGTACGGTCCATCTTGTTTCTTATGTATTGTGTCATAATCCAGCCTCGTAAACATAAAATCCGTTAGTGCATCAATATTTGCCATTTTCAATGCAGCCCTATTCATGAAGAAACCGTTACGGATAGTTTCAAAGACGTTCGCTCGAGATCTGGCCTTTCGTAATTCACTGGTGTCCAAATCGGTGAAAACGGAGTATTTTGTTCCTAGTAAATCCTTCAGAACTTTCGCGTCTACAAATGCGGTCTCTTTATCGACGTTAATTTGTGGTGGTCCCCATTTCATCCATTGTAACATTTTTTCATAAACTATCTTTTTATTTGCCGCATGTTCTAACCACCTAACGTCCTCTCGTAAATTGATTTGCTGAAACGCATTCTAAAATAAGTTAATACAGTAGAACAAATTATGCTGCATGTTACTTCAAGGGATGGATCCCATCGTTTTAGATTATCAACCTTGTTATTATCATTCATGTTATTCATTGGACTTTAAAGTCTTTTAAACTTTAGCTACAAATAGCTTGCTTCTTACGTTTGTAATCCATTATATTGCCAGTGTATATTGCATACATTTTCTCCAGTTTCAAGTAGACATTATTATCGTTTACATAAATAATTGCTACGTAAATAAGATTCTATTACGTTTTAAATTGTACTTCCTCCTCGTACCACTAAAGACGACAAAATTTAATTTGCAGGTTCGTGCATCGAGTATAGTAATAGTGTACACGTACTATTTTGAATCACATGTTTTAAATGTTCGTGGATTATCTTCTAACTGGATAGATGGCTCTTGACAAGTTTTTTCTAATTTTATTATAAATTCAAGTTAAAAATACCCCTTACCACCTTGTTGAGTAAAGAACTCTGTGTACGTATTTCGCAAACTAAGTTGCCATCCTCAGCAGAAAACCATAAAGGAGAATAATGTCAGACGTAGCAATCCGAGGGTAATCCAGCTCTTACAACGCCACTATTAATATTCTAAGAGCTGGAGTGCTCTCGTGGTGCTACGTCTGACATTATTCTCCTTTGTGGTTTTCTGCTGAGGATGGCAACTTAGTTGCCGAAATACGTATACAGAGTTCTTTACTCAACAAGGTGGTAACGGGTATTTTTAAAATTTATTTTAAGCCACCGTGTCCTATACTTACCTCAATTTTGTTATGAATTGTAAATATATTTAAACACTGATGATTTAAAATGTTTGAAAAGTATATGTACAACACGCGACTAATGTAACAAATGTATATTTTAACCTGATTGATTTTGTAAAATATTCAGGATACAGTAAAGCTTTTCTAAGAGAATAGTAGATGGCTCCAAATGTCGCCTTCATAAATTCAACTTGGTAGATGAACGAGCTTCAATACGTGTTAAGTTTACAACTAAAGAAAACTGTAATGAGCTGTCACCACTGTTACATTTTTGATATCAGTGAAAATTGAAACGATGTAAGTCATTTCGCCGTGCGATAATTTTCAAAATGACTTACTTAAAATCGTGGGAGGAATTCGAAAAGGCCGCAGAGCGATTATATTTGCTCGAACCATCCAGAGTTAGATATACTATGAAATATGTTCACTCAAAAAACTGTTTAATTTTGAAGATGACGAATGATGTCGTGGTAAGTTCGTGCTATCCTTTCTCGAGATATTAAACGTAACCTTATGTTTTTAGTGTTTACAATTTAAAACGGAAATATCCCAAGATGTTAGAAAAGTTGATAAGTTTATAAACAATTTAATAAGACATATGGCTTCTAAGGAGCATTAAGTTAACCCATGTTCATATACTTAGAGATGTAAGCATACTGTTATTTTATAAGCTACTTCAAGTTAGTGAATTGGTTTTGTATTTATCGCTGAAATCGGATGGGTAGCATATGTTTTTATGTTTCTTATTATGCGCGTGGATTTATCTCATATTACTTAACAGTTGATTAATATTTTATTGGTAAGTTAGAATAGGAACAAATGCATAGTGTAAGACTATTTTGACAGGTCACTAATAACTCACATTCACAATAAGTTGGCCCTCTCAGGTGCCCGTAAACCACACATATGTAATATATAGTCCAGCTTTGAAATTAGAAGAATAATTCACTAAAACAATAATTTATTATGAAATAATAACTACATAAGCATTTACATATTATACAATGTAATAAATAAAGCAATTAGCATTTAATAATATTGTTACTATACTAAAAATATGGTACATATATTTTGGTCAAAATAAATAAAAATAAATTTTATAATACAAGCCAGAATTGTAATATTCATTTGTATATTCACTTACTTAGGTACCTAAAATAAATTAAAATAGCTTAATAATCACTTAGTCGCAATAATATAAACAATCGTTCATCATTTAGTCTATTTTATCACTTTTGAGTTTAAAACGATATACATATATAAGTTAATTATCTAACGTTTTATGTTATGCGAAATCGAAAAAAAAAATTCCCTTCAATATGTTAGATGTCCAAGTTCAGAACAGAGTTGGTTATCCAGTAGAGACTTGCCACACGATTAAATGACTTTTTTCGCCTTTGGGTTCGCCCTGAGCATTTTGAAGATCACCTGATTTATCACCTACGGTACTATCTTCCATTTCCCCATCACCTGCATAGAGAAGACACTAGACATTGTATAGTGCCAATGAACGATAGCCAAGCATTAGCAGTTGAGCCAATATAATGATAACCGAGAATTTTCGTGGTGCATACATTTTATTTGAAATAGAATTAAGTATTGTGATAATCGATGATGCTCTTATTATCATCGTCATGATATGACTATTCAAAAACCTACCCGATAGGATTTCCAGGAATATCGTACATTAGCTGCCAAACTATAAGATGAGAAGCTCCGTCTCTAGGTTCATCGTCTTCTGCAATTTGCATCGTATGAAACACTCATCGCAAGTATAAAAGATATATATATATATATATAAATAAGAGATGTTAAAATCAATGACAATTAATGTTATTGTTGGATGAAATGGCGAGCATGTTATTAGAAAGATATTAGTAAATATACGATGGTAGATAGAATACATGTGTTAGTGTGTATAAATATTATCATTCAATTTCGGTAGATATTCCCAGTAAATCCAATTTCCGCTTACATAAAAAAGTAAAACTATATATGTAAACTTGTTTGACTAATACGTAGACACTTAATTGGTTTGGCAAAAATACATTTTTAACTTACGTATAACATGGTTTACTTATCCGTAATGTAATAGGAGAACCAGCATTTTTTTAGGCGTTATTAGAGTTAAGTGAGTTGAAATAGCTACGCTAATAATACTAAAAACAAATAATAAATCATGCAATTGGCTGACATACCAAGCTTCTTACCAATTCTGAAATCGATATAGCCTTCACCGCCCGACATGACTAACATTGCTGCTGGTGGTTTTGGTGGGCCACCGACTGGTGTCACGCTGGCCGAGTGAGCTTCAGAAGGCGTAGACGCCGCGCTCATACCTAAGTAAAAATGTTGCTACATTATAATAAACTCATGTTGGGAAGATATATGTATAACTAGTAATTATAGAGCTAGATTCAAAACAATTACTTACCACCGCTACCTGGTACCGCTACGAAGAACTTGACGGAATCCCTGTGACCGTGAAAGCTGAGTTGCGCGTGTGCCATGCTGCAGTACGGTATGTAATTATCAGAACTGGCCGACACTCGTAAGCCAGCGCCCGGTATGCTCCCTCCGCGATGAACTACGGCACCACTGTAGCCGCCGCAATCGCTCAGCGGTACCGATATGATGACACCGTTATCAGTGCCGATCCACAGCCTATTGGACGAAATCAGCAGTGACGTTATACGCACGAAAGAGAACCCCAGTTTGCCGGTACCTTAAAATAAGCGCGAACTGTACGCAATTACGACGAAAGCGATAATTATGTAGGTACATATAGCCTTAAGGTATAATAGACATTGATAATCAAGTACAGGGTTTTCAGATAGAACTCAAACTCACGTGCGTTTTTTTTTTGTCGCAATGTTAAAACACGGCTACAGTTGAATTATAGTTACACCGAATCCAAGGAATAATGAAGGAAATATTTGCTAAATTATGATATGGCCACCGCGGGCTCCCGATCTCAATCCTATTGAACTCTCGTGGGATGAGCTTGACGGAAAAGTGCGAACTGTTGGGCCTACTTCAATCGAACAACTCTGGAACATCCTCCCAGGCGACACACTGAGACTTGTTGTTCAAACAGTCATCAACGCAAAGAGTGGATTTTTTGACGAGAGAAATATTTAAGAAAAACAATTGTCGTTAGCTTTTAATGGTTTTTATCCTTTAAGAGTGATACGTTAATTTTTTTCAGTATCAGTTGCCTTTAATTTTTTGATTTTTAAACGGTAGAGTAAGTTGTCCATGTACGTAATGTAATATGTATTTGTGTTGTGCACTCTCTCATTGAATCACGGTAGTTTTATACTGTTGTGAAGATGAAATGAATGCGGAGGAAAACATATTAGGTTAACATAGGAAGAAGAAAGGGTTAAAGGGCCCCACACACGTCGGTGAGAGCCTTTTCTGCTACCGCAGTGCTAAGTGTCCCGAGATATTTGTCAATCTGTGAGCAAATTATTTATATTTTCATAGCGCAGAATCCGTCAAACTTTGATACAAATAAATAATAGTAAAACAAACATATAAATAAATATGGCAAACCAATAAAACAGACAGAGGCGGGCGTATACATATTACACCTATGCGTGGGTTTGAATCCCGAAGCCCGTCAAGTTACCCATTATTATTCGATTGATATTTTCTAGGAATGCCATTTGTTTTTCACCTACCTAACATTTTACTAACGTACGGTTCAATGTCAACGTCCTGCAGATGCTGATAAGTGTAGGCGTGATACAATCTGAGCGTAGAATCCAATCTAATCGATACCCAAACGCCTTCTCCTAGCCACGCCAATAACTTGACGGGACTCTCCCGTCTGGGATGGGCCTCTAACGTATGAACGACTTTCAACTCTATCGGATCTAGTACGTGGATGTTGTTATTATAGCCGCACCAAACCTTGTCGCCGACGACCGCCAAGCACCTGACCGAGATCTGTGGCTGTCCCAATTGCACTAAGTGATACCGGGAAAGGTCCCATTCGCCGTCACAATTCCGCCTGAATATGGCAACTGTACCGTTGGCTAGAGCGACTATCACTCTGCCGTTGATGTGCCTAATAAACGGAAAAATATTATTTATATTTAATAAACGAGCTATGCTATAGAGAGATTTGTCTTTAACTTTGTAGCATATAAATACGTACACAATATCCAAGACTGCGTCTTCCATCTTTACAGAATGCAAACACTGATTCCAGCTCGCCACCGAGGAGTGAACGTAGACCATGCTGCTTTGGGCGCCCAGCCACATCGTAGCCAGAACGCTGGACATCGTTTCGCGAGTGTTTGTTATTTCTTCGCTATTATTTGAACTGTCGTTCGAACCGTCTTCTTCTTCTTGAGTGGTTAACGTTTTATTGGCAACATTCTCTTCTTGCGGCGTCGTCTCTCGTTCCTTCTCGGCGTTTGCGGCAGGTTTTGCGTGCTTATTAAATACCGTGTTGTTGTATTCGACGAACGTCACTTTACCTAGCTGCAACAATTATAATAAAAGTAAAAGAAGAGTAATTTCCCGCGTTCTCGACAAAAAATTAAAGTTTAAGGGTTGAAAATAACGCATGTTTACGCTACTACCTACTTCAAACGGTGGATTTGTTTCGGTCTTCGGTTCGTCATTATTATCATTACTCTGGTCCTTCGGTTGGTCATCGGCGCCTTTATTAGTATCCGTATCTTTCTCGTTTTCGGGAGTATTGTTTGGCGGCACATCCTTCGCAACCTTTTCTGTCGTTACCGTGACCGTTTCGTTATCGCGATCGTAATCGTCAGGACTGGCGCCGGGAACACTGGCTATGCACAGTAGATGATTGGCACACACGCCGAAACTGTTCAGTATCTCCGCGGGATTGTTGGCGTCTATGACGGTGACTATGCCGGCGGCGTGTGTCGACGTGCAGATCCATACCAAAGAGGATAGTTTAGTTTCGAGTAGGACGCCCTCTTTAATGTCGTCAATTTCTTTTTCCAAGTTTTCCACTTCGCCTGCACTTTGACGGTTCTTTTGTTCTATCAATTCGTCGTTGTAAAAGACGCTACCGCCCACCTAAATAAAAACATGAATTTAAAACAGTTTGTGAGACTGAAATTTCTCCAAGATATATGTAGGACAGCTTAGCAAGCGACATCTGTCAAGGTACAGTGTGCTTTAAATGTCTGAATATAGTTTAAATTTACCGCTACAGTTTTTTGTGTATTTTTCATTCTTGACGATAGTGCAGTCACTAAAATGTGTTCTACACCAGCTGTCGGATTCCGTGAGGTCAACGCGACAGGCATAGAGGATACAACAGTATACTCGAAGTCGAGTATACTGTTGGGCGGAGTCTATAAGGCTGGTATTTATAGTCTGTGCTCAAGGCAGTGTTCATGCTCAACTACGCGTTGGCACGTACTTGACCACCAACGCGTATTTGAGCATGGGCACCGCCTTGAGCACGGACTATAAATACCACCCTAAGTGTTGTGTTTGAGGTCGGTCACAGTCGGCAATTGTTAACCTTTTTGCCCCAAAATGGTGTTATTGGAGCAAATGCGAACAGTTGTTGTTCTTTGTGAACATTTCTAAATGTAGCACAAAAAGTGTCACTGGCATAATAAATTACCATCAAGCCTCCGTCTCTGGTATAACCGCCCATCAAATTGACGCCCGCGGCACACCAGATCTTCATACCCGGTGAAGTCTCGACCAACGGTCTACAATACACGGGAACGGGCACAGGTACTCCTCCACTACCGGTGTGTACGGTCCTGGTATCGGTCACTATTTTCCCGGGAAGACTCCAACCGTACGCGTGCAATCTGCCGTCTTCCTTTTTCACGTGGGCCCTGACGTGTCTGTACTGCTCCCTTCTTTCCACGGCCTTCTTAGAAGCGAGTCTCTCTGAATTGTGGCCTATAAACCGAGTTATACGACAACGATGGAAAGTGATACGATTCAAAGTTTTTATTTTACAAAATTTATAATTACTTACTATACTATATAACAACCATCTACTGTCAATAAATCTGGCGATTCTTTACTATGCAAGAAAAAAAAAAAAAACGGGTTACACTAATCACATGCACAGTTATACAAACATGCACTATATAACTAAATTTACATTTCTCTTCGTCAGATTATTACTTAAACGGACAAAGTTATAGAAAATAAAGAAAACAAAAAACAAATAAAACACATCTCTCTTTAATCATCAAATTATATATTTTTTTAAATAACAATCTTCTGTATTATATATATGTGCTCTTATTTATACTATCTAACGTAATAATAAAGGTAACGATGGTTTCTTCGTTTAGGTACAGAATTGTAAATCATCTAGTTATCTAAGATTAAAACAAAAACAGTCCGCATACACAGGATGGGTGTTTAAATTGATTAGTCGTGTAATACCCATATAAATATATACTGGATTCGTTTGCAAAAACACACACACAAATTTCCAACACCGACACTCTTTAAAAGTGAAGTGACATCGTTCAAGACTTGTTTTGCCATTATTATAGAGTTGTTAATTTAAAACTAAAAACTCTGCCCACCAGATTTATGTAGCAGTTATTTGGATAGGTATCTGTTTTATTATTGAACATAGAGATTTGTTTAAAGTACCAAAATTGTGCAGTCTTCAGTAGTGATTTAGACTCCGTGGAGAAAAACTAAAAATTCAAAACAGTTTATTATCCGAAGAATATTGAAAATAATCACTTTTTTGAAAGTAAAATATTTTCGAAATTATAGAAGATGTGAAAGAATGTTTCATATTAAAGTTAATTGGTTAAATTAAGGACAATTATAACTGATGTCAAAATGAAATTCAACATGGCGGATTCGAAGATTATTAAATTTCAGAATTATTCTTTCTTTTCTAAAATATTTCATGCTGAAACAGAGAATTGTTAAAATCAGAGAGAAAATGAGTTAAAAATACGAGTTTCAATGAGCTCTGCACAAAGATAAACATTGGAAACTCATACAAAGAATTTAGAATTTCACTGATGACATTTCTTAGAGCACGTAATTTTTATTCACTAGATTAGAGGATTCTTTAATCGGTAATATGATTCGATTTTTGTTTACCTTTCTTTGTTTCTGGCTTGTTACATACACCGCTGTGTCACCAGTAATTAATAAAATTATAAAGGTATAGATTACATTGAACAAAAAATAAATAAATAAAATACCGCTTGGCTACAACTACATATAACTAAAAAATTCATTCTACTTATGAGATTCTTTTCTACTAGCTCAAGAAGTGTGTCAGCGTTTGTTTTTAATGAAACTATAATATTAAACAGATAAAAATAGCTCAATTTCAGATTATCCTTAAAGATTATTAATCAAACAATCTATCAATATATGTATATATATGTATATTAACAACTAATTTGCATCAATCCTGCATATAAATACATAGAGTGTGTTTTAATGTTTATACGCGACATATAGGGAATTTAACGTTCTACCATTTGCCACGGTGTCTAAAATTCTGAAGGGTGTCATCGATGTAGTACAACCTACATATACATAAATAGTTTGATTGTATTGTATGGCAGTACACGTGGAAGTTGGATTAATTCCCTTCAATTGTTTTGAACAATTTCTGGATAGAAATTTTCGTCTACAAAAATATTCGGCCACTATAAACCATATTTCAAAGGGATTTGACAGAAAGCATTGTGCTTGCGAATGAAAATGAATTGGTTGTCCCTTATTCCGAATTACCGAATAGATGGAGAGATTCGTGCACGTGCAAAACCGGTTTTACACTCGCAAACAGAAAAATATTACATCCCGCCTTAGGTATCACTATTTCTGACCTATTTAGCAAACATTCGTTATTACAGTCTAGGGAGCTTTAATTTATTTTTGATATCGGCTCTGTCTATTAAAATTTGATTTTTTTAAAATGATAAAGTAAACCAAATAAATAATAAAGCAAAAGATATCGCATTTAAATTATTCATCTATATCAAGTCGTTTAAAAGCACTAAAAAAGATGTATTTAACCTTACATCCTTACACGAACGAAGTGTTATTCTATTTAAGTGGATATGTAAATAGCCAAATTGTTGTAAACGTTTGTTTCTAAATAGATTTTATTACTGATGGCGTTTAATAAATAAATATAATTCATGATGAAGTTGAAGTTGACATAAAAGTTATTGGTTATGTTTACGATATTAAATCTTAGTAGGTGGATATATATATAACTATACTATAACTATACCCCGTCCCGAAAAGGAGAGACGCATGACGTCACGTACAAACATTAAAATACACTTTATATACATTTATAAAACGACACATAAAAACTAATAAAACAAAAAACGATCAACATATCACCGTACTTGTGCGATTTAAGAAATATTAATAATAAAAATCACGATAAAACTAGAAAACCTCTTTGATTAGTTCGTGATGGCACAGTCATTTTAACCTACGTACTACAAATTAAATGAAATAAAAGCCCATCTTCTCGTTCGCTTAAACTTTAAAAACTCAATCCGTACCGCAGAAAAAATAACGACGTATAAAGATTCGATTTGTAAAATAACACTAACACTAGCCGGTAGTAAAGAGATCCTTCAGACCCTCAGTCCACGTTAAAAAGTAAACTTTTGAAATCCACCTCTTCACGCTCTAATGGCAGATCTAGAAATTACATTCGTCACAGATTAAACCGGGCAAGAAATTTGGCGATAGCGAACACCCTGCACCTATATACTTATTAATTATATGTATATATATATATACTATGAACTACGTATTAATCACGTGGGTTGAATTGATTGTAACCTTAGTTATAAGTGATACCCTTTCTCAAATATTATTAAGGCAAAAGATTCATCTACTATCTCACAAATAATTTGAACATGAAACTACGGAGGGATTAACAATTGTTGAGAACCACGTAATCCCTCAATTTAGTAATCTCATGTTTTAAAGTTGATTTACAATATATGCTGGCAATAATAATTTCATTTTGTCAGTTTATTTTTTTACTTCAATCTTTTGTATCTTTCTAGAATTTAGAACGGCGAGTCCTTGTAAGCAATACGAGCAATGTCACCAACCGATATACGTAGTTTAGGTTGGAAACGTTTTTAGTCACGTGGTTCTCGGGAATTGTAGATCTCACGGTATATTGTAGTGTTTAGCTTATACAGAGAGAGAGAGAGAGCAACAAATCCAGAGAACATGACTGAAAATGTCGCCAACTTAAATTATATCAGTTGATCACACTGCTTGTGTTATTAACCTGGATATGCACACTAATGGCATTATTATGGCCAACCCATACAGCAAACAACAACATCAGCTTAAAAAGCAAAAAATTACTAAATTGACGGGTCACGTGTTTCTCGGGATTTGTTGCTCGCACGGTATATATATAACTCATTTCTTGACGTTGACAGCTGTCAAATTGCAAATCAAGTAAAAAAAAAAAAAAAACAAACCAAACAATCGCGACTTGAACATCTTAAAATTTGAAAAACGAATAATAGGTTCATGAAAAGGTTCTATTGATCTAACTATCTTGTTACTAGATGTATGGTTACTGTTTATACAGCACGTCCCGGTATCGATTCGTCCGATTGACTACAAGCTAATTAAAGAGATTGTTTCTATGTAGAACTAAAAAATGAGATAAATATATGGAAAAATGTTGACTTGTTTGGAGATATTTTATTGGGTAATTGATAAGACACGCTATATATGTACTATCACAGTGCGATCAATTCGTAAAAATATTTGGTACGTTATTGCTAATATTGCAAGACTAGGCGAGCAGTTCCGATTCAAAAAAAAAAAAGTTAAAAATTAGTGTCCTGTTGTATACGAATCCTATCCGCGATAATGGCTACAGATTCCTCTAGGGACTATCAATCAATAATCCGGCGTTAAAAAGCAACATAAGATTATGAAACCGAACCGTGTATTAACATACAGTTTGGACTAGAAGTCAGTATCTTCTAGTTAGTGTTTCTTTCATAAACGACAAAACAATGAGACATTTATAAGTTGCCATAAAATTACTTCAAAGTTTTGAACCAATAATGAAACGATTCATTATTTTACTAGATATTTTAAGTTTCAAATTTAGTTAATTGAAATAACGTTACAATGTTATATCAACGAAACGAGTGTCTGAGGGTGGTATTGCTCAAGGCGGTGCTCATGCTCAAGTATGCGCTATAAAGGATGCGCATGCTCAAGTATGCGTCAACGCGTAGTTGAGCATGAGCACGGACTATAAATATCCGCATAAACTTGACATTATCGTGTCCCCAACTGGAGTTGATTAAATTGAAGTGATAATTAACGACGCATTCGATTATTTTCGCACTTTTATTTTTTACTATTTCAAGTCACCGTATCCTATTATTTTACTTTTTGTGTTACGTTAGGTTGCAAACGATAAAATCTTCGCGAACCACTCCGCATACCGGGAAAAGGCTTTTAGTATTGCTACTTTGTGGTCCGCCCAAGTTCTACCGGATTGCTTCATCCGTACTGATTCCATGCATTGTCTGTATGTCCCGCTTCGTTCCGCAACATGGACATCTATTTTAATATGACTTGGCTGGTAATGGGTTTATTGTAAATATACTCTTGAAACAGTGTAAATCTTCACTATATTAAAAATAAAAGTAACAATTGTTTCGCCAAAACATTGGCTTCATCAGACTAACACTAAATA
>JARFOC010000723.1:289033-302870 GCA_031763485.1 Osmoderma eremita | reverse complement strand
CATATATGAAAAATGCACAACTACGAAGATATGCTTTTTGGAGTTGCTGGCTTATTGTTATGCTCCTACGTTATCAGGTTATCAGAAATGTGAGTGCTAGGAAACGCAGATTTAAAATAAGGCTCAGAAATTCGAAAGGTTACATTTAATAAATATTAAATCGACGTATTAAACGTAACTTAACTTAAACGTAACTTACGATTAAGTTTAGAAACGTATTAAATCATATTTCTCGATTTATATTTTTGTTGAACAGGAAATTGTTAAAAATTGTTGTATTAACAGTAGCAGTTACTGCTGCAGATGTATGTAATTCATTGTAACATTTCATTGATAGATGGCACCACTAAACATAATTACCAGTTTTAAAAATCAACTTCTGATAGTTTTCTTCTTAACTAAACAGTTTTTTTTTATTTAACATATTACAATGTCAAATAGTTTCCGTAACATCTGCAATTAAGGCCCGTTTGACACAGTGCATAATTTCGTACATAATTCTGTTCATTTTTCTGTAGATTTCATCCTTGTATATACATATACAAGGGAATTATGTACGAAATTATGCACCGTGTCAAACGGGCCTAATTAATAAGTCTCCGTTCAAGAACTTCTTTTAAGTGTAGGCATCCTAACACTATCGTTAGTTTTAGTTTTGCGTCGACCAAAGTCAATATTTGTTCTTGTAGATGTTCAGTAGGCTTGTTCTTTTTAAAAGCTTTATGTAATTATTTTATATAATATTATGCGATATTTTATATAATATTATGCGATATTCTAATAAGTAATGACTTGCTAAAGGATAAATGGTAATTGAATTGACGTGGAACTTAAGATTTGTATCATTTTCAAATGGAATATTCCAAATAATAGGTTTGTTCGATTTGGCCGATGTGTAATTGGACTTTCCCTAAAAGCAACATCTATTAATCGATTATCAAACCAGAATTTAAACGATTAAAACTTTCAAGAACATTTTTATTAAAATTATTGGTGCTTAAACATAAATAATTTAACAAAGTTAGGCACAATACGATGTCCATCACAACAGTTATCATAAATAAACATGATAACATTCACTTATTAAATAATATAGCGTTGTAGTATATACATAAATAACATCTCATTTTAGAACAGAACGCACAAGTAATAATATTCGATGTACAACGGGGAATTACTAGATGTATTTCACTCCGTTGCTTTTATAATAAATCAGAATAAAAATGTCGTTAACAGATTTTCATCCAGCTTACCGAAATATATAATTTTTGTTACTCGTTTTTTTCGTTTTTCCTAATTTTTTTTTAATTCGATTTTAGTGTCTCTTTCGTGTATGTATCTTCGTGTAAGTAAAGTAGGTGTCTTCGTGTATCTTATAGGCTCTTTGTTGTTTTGTAATATCTTCACCCTAATAAGTAGTTACTTATTTATTTATCGTTAGTATAACAAGTAAAGCTCAATCTCTATATTTATAACACTAGTTAGTTTAGGTGACTATTCGAATGCGGTAATAATAATAAAAAGATATAATGGTAAAGACTACGAAAACAAAATACATAAATACAATAGGCCATCCTCGAGAGCGCTAACTATATGTTCTCTTTTTATTTCTTATTTATTCGTATAATATATATATGTGTATAATCAATAATAACAAGTCTAAGGAGATGCTGTATTTTTCCTTTTCTCAATACTGCCTGTTTTCTCTTCATTATAAATACCATGAGATCGATCAATTGAATTTATAACTGACAAATAATAATTTTAGGTTATGTTGCTTTAAAAGTTCGTAAGCTAGCCCAGCAAACATCAATATTTTGAAAATCCCTTGTAATTTCCCAAGTAGAAACATATGTTTTCTTCGAAAGTAGTTGCTTCATTATTTAAACTTTTAACAAAGCATTACAAAGCAACATAGCCTAAAATCATTTGTCAGTTTGTGGTAAAAAATACTAATTACACAGTGTTATGATCTCTGTGGCAAAAACCATAGCCCACTACAGTTATAAATTCAATTCATGTCATCGTATAATTAAATATATTTATTATATTTAGTTCTTATATTCCTTCACCTCCACGGAGCATTAACTCAATCCGGAACCAATCAGAATTGTCTAAATATTAGGCGATAACAAATCAAGATATGTGTGTGCTTTTATTAAAGGGCAGTGGCCAAATATTGATTACACGAGGTCTGTATTGAAACGAATTCACATAGATCTATTTATTTCAATTCGCATTTTGCAAGCGTATATTTTTAGGTTACATCAGCTGCTCGCGTTCGCCCACTTCAATACAGTCCCTTTCTTCAAGCGTTCATCGTACGGTTTACGTATTACTAACTAATAACAAAACTAGGACACTGTGGACAGGTTAGGTACGGGGAATATTTGGAATCGGGGCGTTATTGTTGTGGTGTGTTGTTATTTGCTGTGTTGTGGCTGTCATATTTAGCAGACGACTGCCGAGATCGGATTCTCCGTTATGTGGATGATAGACGGGGGCCACTGGGCGTTCGGAAACTTCGATTTGAGCAGTTCCTCCAGCGAGGCCTTGCGGAATTGAGCCATCTTTACCGGCGACAGTGGAGCAACTGGAAGACATAGACACGAGAAATAGAAAAACACTCAATTCACTCACTATGATTATTACAATGATTACACATAGAAAAAAAACTTTTTTAACCACCTTCATGACAGCATACGTACGAAACGTTTTCTCAAAATTATAATTTTGCAATTACCCTATAATATAGGTACATACGCTATCATAACGTGGTTGGTAATTTGGAAAAAAAATTGTTATTTTTAATACCTTTCACCAGGTTGTAATTATTATTCTTTTTTTTTTATTGGACAGCTTAGCTTTAGTTTAGCGTAGTTTGAAAAGCGTGCAAAAATTAAAATATGGGAAAAAGTGCTATTACGTAAACAAAATAATAAAATAAACTTCTATTTTCATTTACATTATTATCCGCAAGATGGCGACCCATATCTGTCTACCGTCAAATACAAATATTTGGTTTTTATTTTGTCATCAATAATTCAAAATGGTGCAACTACAATATTATATGTCTTAATTAAACAAATTAATTTCACTTATAGCAATGGTATTGCAAAGTAATAAAAATTTACATAATAGCACCTAATACTTAGTTAAAGAAGCGATTTTATATAAAAAAAAACTTGTAATAAGCGTTAGAAAGGAATTAATATAATTACCTGCACGAGGAATAATTTTTTTCGCTTATTAGGAGGTCGTGTAAGTGTTAATGTAGTTGTACTTAAAAAACCTACCCTGAAGATCTACATTTAGCTTTCAATCGGTGTATCATGCAAATTGCACGAATAGTTTTAAAAATAGACGACACTAAAAACCATAGGGGCACATTCTAATCTTCTATTACGCATATTTTCTAGTATCATTTATTATTTAAAACACTTAGTAGCTTTATGCAAGTTTTGTATGTATTTCTTTCTCGATAAAATCGTGTTAAAAAAATAATTTCCATGGCAAGCTTTCGTTTGGAAACTTAAGCACAAATTTAATTATTTCGGAATAGCAGCGCGAAATTTGAAATTATTTTTGGTTTATTTTTCATTTTGTTTGGCTATACTTTTTATTTCAATTCATTTTAAAATAGAAACGTGTAAATGCCGGGTGATCAATTGAATTTATGATTAGAGCAAGATATTTAAAAAAACCGTACGTTTTGTATTGTAGGGTATTTAGTTACTCTTGATTAGAGTTGGCAATGCAAAAAAGAACCAGTTGTGGTAGAGAACGAGAGAGTAATTGCGAAAAGACGTAACGAACTGTAAAGTAAATATATAGTTAAGAAAGCAGGTGTGTGTTTTATTCGAGACAACAGCGGCCAACCTACAATTCGAAATTAGTTGTTCCATTATTAAGACAATCGTCGAAATCAGGCATCTCTAAATAAAGCGTTTTAAAGCAACATAACCTAAAATTATTATTTGTCAGTTTGTGATAAATACTACTAACTGTGACATTACTACTCTGCGGCAAAACACAAAGCCTACTTCAATTATAAATTCAATTGATCTCAATCCTTCAAATCATTTCGAAAATAACCGGAAACAGGGAAGTGTTTATTTGTTATTTTTCGATTTACCTAGGGTTAATTCGAGTAATGTATTTTTCTGCAGGTTATAGGTAGCAATAATGGTATTAATATGTCGTGTTAATGTTGTATATTATTATATATTATTCGTAGCGGAACTTACGCTGAAGATCCGGAACCTTTGGATACTCGCATCTAATAACATTTACCTTGAATAGAGGCAGAACTACTAGCCCGCCTCCTCACCAGTATCGCTAAAACAACACAGCACAGCCTTCACTACATCCGCATATTAAACTGACAGTAGTAGGGTTCAACCTTCGACTCTTCGCTAACAAAAATTAAGTATGTATAGAAATCAACGAGTATCGATTATTACAAGTTATCCGAATAGAGAAGGGGAAAAATACTACATACAGCACACGATCAGAACAGATAGTAAGTAGCAAAACGCAATAAATGTGTAGCAGAATACTTTATACAACATAAAAAAGCGTTTCTTAGTCACAATAAAATAAAATAATCTAAGGTTTAATCGAAAGAGTTGGTAGTATCAATTGTTTGGGGTCTATGGAGTCGTGCGGTTGGTATTATTGTCATTTCATGATGACAGTTTCGAACTGTCAAATGTGAAACGATCGTGATTCAAAAGCATGGATAAAGATAACATATAGATCAGACAACACCTGATTTGAATTCATGGAAAGTCACCATTTTAAAGTTGCTCTTCCTGTAATTCATTTGCGTTACAAAAAATGGCGACTATCAATATTTTTGGATTTGCGATGTGTTCCTCCGTATTCCATATAATATCTTTATCTATATTAAAAACATGGTACAGTACAAAATTATATTCTCCAAAACGATTACACTAAATTTTAAATATTCACACAGCACATATGGTAGATTCACGATAAATACGAAAAATCTGAATGTAAATCTATAATATCACAGAGTTGTTGTATAAATTAACTGACACATTTCTGTACGGCTAGCGTTTTCAGTTAGCAAAGAGTGTAAGGTTTGACATGTATGGCTGAAATATAAAAGAAAATACAAATAAATTATAACAATCAATAATAATCGTACGGAATCATAAGAAACGCTTGCACTAAACAATTGGGAGAGAAGTGTATTTTGCTCTACGAACAAAAAGAAAAATGAAAAAAAAAAAAGAAACGAAACGTTAAATGAAAATATTAAGCTTACGAGTTGAAACTATGAAACTGTATAACAATTGCGTCACTACGGCGATTAAAAATTGAAAAAAGTAGTAATTTTTATTAAGTATATTTGTACGTATCCATAATATATAATAATATAAGTGGTATTATTAATAACATTAGATTAATATTACGCATTTTAATACAACAAGCGCGTATATCATTTCTATAATATAATTATGATGTGTTATTAATATACGTGTATAAACTTTGGAATGATTCGCAATAACAAATTCACATATTATTTAATTAACGGAAGTTACAATTACAATGTGACTTATATTTGTGGCGTTGGAAATTTAGGTTTTATAAAAGGAAGGGGGGAACATTGCAAATTAAGTTATGTGTAAGCAACATCATGTAGGTACCAACATAATTTCGTGTAGTTCGTAGTAATTTTTATATTTCAGGGTTGGCAGATATATTAACCGGTTCAAATCCGTCAAAGTTGTGACATTTAAGGATTTTTTTCTTTGTTGCGTTCCTTTGTGCTATTTTGTTGGCAAAAAAATTAATACAAACAATCAAGACAACGTTGAACAAAAAAATATGGATATTACTTAATTACAAATATTTATGATAGTCGCTTATGAAACTATAAAACACCTGTTGCGTGAGTACAAGATGAATATTCATTTTCACCAAAAAGACAATTCACATATTGTATGTGTTCTGTATTGAAGATATTATTCTTTATTATCAAATGTACAACAAATTTAAATTTATAGAAATTTGGATTTAATAAAAAGAGTAAAGGAATATTGCAAATTAAGTTGTGTGTGAGTAAGGTCATGTAAGTACCAACATAATTAATCGTAGTTTATAGTAACTTTTATGTTTTGGAGTTGGCAGATATATTGACAGTTGTTATCTGTCAAACTTGTCACATTTAAGGATTTTTTTACTGTTACCGTTCTCCTGTTTTTTTTTTGTTCGGCATAAATTTTAAATAAAGAATAGTCCCCTATACGATACCATAAAGCACTTGTTGCGTGAATGAATATTCATTTTCGCCGAGAATTTAACGTCACACACAAAAGATAAATTCACATATTCTACGGTTTGAAATCGTTCTATAATCGAACGATTTTCTTTATTGTTCCTCGATATCAAATCAATAACGATAAATTCATACGCTAATAGGTAAATTAATATTTCTCTAAAACCGGCTCGATCTTCGGATACAGTTTCACAGCTCCAGCTGCTCAATCGGTTAAATTCAATTCAAATTTAGGCGGAAGCGGCACAAAAATATATACAAGCGTTATAGAAACGATAATATTAGCAATAGTCGAATCAAACCAAAACGAAAAGAAATTGGAACGGAAAAATGATGTAGACAGATGCAAATCGATACGGAAATAGATAATTATGTCGGGAACAATATAATACATACCATTAGTGCAAGTCCAAACGGAACGCAAACATTGTAAAACGAAAGAAACTCAGTGTTTGGTTCGTGTATTGGCCGAAAGACAAAAAGGATAAAATAAAAGAAAATAGTTATTTATCATCGCACAGAAGGTATTTCTATTTGGCACAGAATGACCCATATAATTGACAAGGTGTAAAAAGAATGAAGCAAAAATATTCGTAGGAAATTCCTGATCCACAGTAACATTGGTATTAAAGCAAAATCTTTATCTGCTGTTTCTCTACGTATTTTTATGCACAAGCATATGAGGAAACAAATGTGTTTTGTGTACTTGGTGCGTTTTGTAAAAAGCATCAATGACAAGTTCATTACGTACTTAGTAGATTCCTTTTAAGTAAGCACAATAGTAGTTACAGTGCCTTCAATAATACACTGGTAGAAATGTTTATCTTTGGTACATATTTCCAAAATCAAACCCACCATCGATTTACTATAGTAAGCTCTTTATTTTGGAAATTTAAGAACCCTGCATTTTGCATCCAGATTCTAAAACTAGTTTGGAAATGTCTGCGTCACGTTAGTTTTTTTTTGAATATTTGCTTAATAAATCGGTTTTTGTAAAAATACGTTAATTTTGATACACAAAGGTGAAAGAATTGCAAGGACTGTGGGCTGGTATCACTAATACACAGTATCGAGAAATCCACACCGCACAAATTAATTTAATAAAATTCGGTACATATGTTTCAAGAGCACGTCGGCTCCCATTCTCAAACATATGTACCGAATTTTATTAAATTAATTTGTGCGGTGTGGATTACACAAAGGTGTATTGATAATATGTAAGTACTCCACATAAATTGCCAAAATATTTATTCAAAAGATGAAGTATATAAAGAATATATTTAAAAAATATATAAATATAGTTCTGGGATCACACAACACGTCTGATTGTATAGTTCCAGGCATTCCTCACGTACAGACAGCTGTTTCGGACTGACTTAATCCTCATTAGTGCACGTCGGAGGAATGCCTGTCGCTCGTTCAATATTATCGTTAACTAAACTAAACTAACTCCGACGTGCACTGATGAGGACTAAGTCAGTCCGAAACAGCTGTTTGTACGTGAGGAATGCCTGGAACTATACAATCAGACGTGTTGTGTGATCCCAGAACTATGTTTATATATTTTTTAAATATATTTTTTATATACTTCATCTTTTAAACGTACGTGTGCGGGGGGCTATTGGCAGAAATATTTTTTAGTAGTTTATGCTATAAAGTGATGAAGTGTGTAATTTTAGAATAGGGGACCGTGCCAGAATTTAAAAAAAAATAAATAAACAAAATAATATAAAATTGAAATAAATAAAAAATATAGGAGAATATTAAAAAAGTTAATTAACAAAAATATGCAAATAATAAAAAATTACCAAAAATATGGGCAAAACAAAATATAAAAATAGTAAGAACATTTAAGAAACACATTAAGAAATAAAAAATAATTATCTATTACCTTTTGAATGCCTTTCTTAATTTTTCACTTTTTAATTTTTTTTTTACATTTTTTGCTAGTGTTTTATTTATATTATTTTGTTTTTTGTAATCATGAATTTTTTAAATTTTTTAAAGAAAGAACATGAAAATAAAACAATTATCAAAAATATAAAAAATAAAAAACACCAAAAATAAAACTGATACAGATAAACTATACTTGAGTCGGCGAACAGATGCAGTGCCGGCTATGGATATACTCATTGACGACACTGCATCTGTTCGCCGCGTCAAATATAGTAAAAATATATTTTTTTTAAAACTGAAAAACAAAAAAAAAATATATAAATATTCTTTGCTTTTTCTTATTTTTCCCAAATTGTTTATCCTTTTTATATTTTTTGCTAGTTTTTTAATTTATATTATTTTGTTTTTTATGATAATCTTTTTTAAAAATAAAAAAATGAACAAAAATATGAAAAAACAATTAACAAAAATATAAAACATAAAAAACACCAAAACTGATACACATAAACTAGTAAAAAATATGTATCTTTTTTTTAAATGAAAAACATTAAAAAAACAAAAAAATTATAATTATTTTTTGCGGTCCTTCTTAACTTTTTCAAAATTTTTATTATCTTTTGCTGGTTTTTCATTTTTTATAATTATCTACTTTTTATTTTATTTTATTTTTTTTACATTTTTATTTTGTATTAATATTGTACTACCCAACATGTTTCGACAAGTTTTAACATGTCCTCCGTATATTTACTGTATATCCATTCAACTTAAACCACTGTTTGCTATACAGCTAATTAAATTAAAGAATTGATACTTTTGTGTTGTATGGGTAGAGATAACCGGTTAACTACAAGTTATTATTCATAGTTCATAAACCGTTCGGAAGGTCAAAAGAAACATTGCTACCGCCACAACTCGTTAAATTAAGTTTAATGAAGAACTTCATTTTTTACTTCCCTCTGAAATCACTGTGATGGTGTATTTGGGACATTTCTACCAGTGTAAAAGTGAGTGTACCAAATCAGTATTTACTATGCTATTGTCAACTGCATAACGTGGTGTGTGGTATCGATCAAGAAATACGATTCGTGCCTTTTCTTAAATGAACATTGATCAAAGAAGCAACGAACGATTTTTCAAATCTCGTTTTCGGAGATCAGATTGGGCCTGGATTGAACAAACTCAAATAATACGCTCGGTATGTGCGAGAATCAAGAACGTATCCCGTGCCCGTTAAAATATAAATATATACCAAGATTAAACGAAAGAAATTCGAACATTCTACGCAGTCTATTAACACTTGTCTAACGGATAAAGGCTAGAAATCGATCGCGTACTTCGTCTATTTATTCTATTTGTTCTTACCGTATCCTTCTCCCTGCAAGAAGAGCCTGAAGGCTTCGGATACCTTTCCCGGTTGTTCTTCTAGCACCATGCCACAATCGGATATCTACACAATAGAAAAAAAAAGTAGAATTTCTTTGACATTTTAGTTGGGTCAAAAAAAAATTAGAGATTAGATCGAGAAAAATTAATATAAAAAAGGTTGATTGAATTCCACCATGAAAATTACAAATATTTATATATTTCAGAGGTTATATTTATAGTTTTTAAATATATTTTTTATATACTCCATTTTTTGAACGTACGTGCCATCTATTGGCAGAAATCTTCTTTCTTTGACAAATAATTAAGTTCAATAACTTCACATCTTTATCTGTGCCGGTAATATAATAATTTATGACCATTTTGTTATTTAATTCAGTCAAGCGCCGTGGATCAATTAAACTTGATATTTTTCATCCTGCATCACAACAAACAATAATGCAATAAAAGATCGCCACCATATTTGCACAACAGCTGTTTCAGTTTCAGCTGTCAAACAACTTTCAAAACGACGTTGTAAATCATATACGTAACCTAATTTATGGCTGCATTCACAAAATTCAACAAGCTACGCTCAACGTGAATAAAACGGAAATTTGCTATTGTAATAGGATATCACTACCTCACTCACGACTTTTAAAACGATTATAAATGAAAATTGTCATAGAGATTCCGGAAACCTAAAGTTCTCCTAGCGATTAAAAATTAGCTTTTCAAATATGGTTGATATATTTCCAAATACCAGATTGGATACAAACAATTTTCACATGATTCAATTTTCTAAAAAAAAGTATATGTTCCCAATAAAATAAATTCATTAGAGAAAAAGAATTCACACAATATAATTCTTTATTTAGCAAAGTTTTCACGAGATTGTAAAATCCAATTTCGGTGTGTGATTAGTTCGAAGTTGAGGCAAGTTTACAATAGCGAAAACTTGACACCTTCGCATGTTAAATTTATTTATGTTGGATAAAATGAAAAATCACTAGGATTCCCCAATGCCAATGTTATTTAGCTCCTTTGTATTTAGGTTACGTTGTTTGTGTGTTTGTTTGATATTTGAAATCTTTTAAATAAATCAGTTAGAAGCAGTTTATTCCACTTAGAGCATACAGCCATTGTTACAATCATAGCAGGTAATTCATCAGATGATTTTCGTGATAAGCTATAATTACACATAACAGTTAATTGTGCAATTAATTAGTGTGCAAAAACTTATGGTATAATTTGAGTAGATACGGCATTAAAAAGTCAGGATCAATAAAATGGGGGCTTCCAAGTTGGTTGGCATTGGAGACACAACAACGTGGGCGATTATAAAAGAAATGGAAAAATGAAAACTTCTACGTTTTCCAACCAAAAAGCGAATACGTTATTTTAAAGTTATTTATGGTTTTTAAACGAATATTTCAATTAATGTTTTACTCTTTTTTTTACAAAAACCGTACACCTGTGTCATCCGGATTGATTATTATTAAATAAATAAATGAAATAAATAAATAAATAGGTATACGTAGATATGAATTTATAATTATCTTGAAATTTCAGAACAACTCATTACAGGGAATAGGTAAAGATATATTTCATTAATGCCTTTGGTCTCTAGGGATTATTTTAAAAGAAATAGGTTTCCGTTAGAGATTAGATGATCCTCGACAAGGATTGATGAATTGCCACATATAGCAAATGCAAGAGTCAATTTCTTGTAACTTGAGTGACTGTGATAACAATGGACAAACTATAATAAATAAGTAAAGATAGCAAGGACTGTGGGGCAGCACGATAAGCACACTGTTCGGATTACTCCTCCCGCACAATGTGTTTATAATAAATAAAATAAAAATGTCTGTGAATTTATTTGTTATAAGAATTTAGTGTAGCATCCTTTACAAAATTAATGCTTCAATATTTTTCATTGTACACATTCATCCTCAGATGTTCTTCCATGCTATGATTAGTAAAGAAAATTGATATTTTTGTCACAGCTCACGTTTTAAAGGAAGTATTGCTTTTATGAACTATATCCATCCTTTTTATTTTATACGTATTTATATATCTCTATCCTTTTCTATCACGGGAATTGTTGCCACATATTTATTTGAAGGTTGTTGGTATTATCCTATTATTCACTGTTTCTGTCATTTGTCAATTTCGGTTCGTCGTTTTGTGTCACTTGTATTCTCCCAGTCTTTCTTGTCTTCTGTTACGTATTTATCTTGGAACAAATCAGTTTTTATAGAAACCACTACCACTTTTAATAGCGTTGTTTATTGTAAGTATAATGAAAGCAACTATATAATTACATATAACACAAAAATGATGAATTTGTAGAGTTGTAGTATGGATTCTTAGAAGCGAAGGCGAAAAGGAGAAATCTATTCGCTTTAAGAAATGGAAATGATTTTAAATTGCTTTACATATTTAGCTAAAAATATGAATGTTTCCGGGGCAGTGGAGGAAACTAGTGCTTGGTTGTGGCAAAAGAATAGTGTATTCTGTTCGTAAAGAAAAGGAAAACCAGCAACCGACAAAGGTTGTGAACCAGCAGAAAGACAAAGGTATTCCGAAGAATTCTCGTTTACAGGTATATGATGAACACGTTGAAACACTTGTCAGACATAAAGTCCACAGCTTTTTTCTACGAAATATTCCACCCACGATACCTATGATACTAGCTGCAGTAAATAGCGAGGTAGATTTACCCAATTTTACAAGAAGTACGCTGTATAAGTTCATAACCCACATTGGTTTTGCATTTAAAAAATTTGGGAAGAGTAATGTTGATGGACCGTGACGATATTATAAGATGGCGTCATGATTATTATTTTAGTCGAAGAAGAAATGTGGAAATTAGACGAGATGCAAGATGAACTCAATGAATTTATTATTAACTTAACATTAGTCTCATCATCATCATATTCGTGGTCTTCCGATAATACCTAATTTGACACATTTATTATAGAAATGGTTTGTAATTTGTTGTGTGCATACTATGTAAATATTTGTAAATTTATAATGTGTAAATCCATATATGTTTTTCTGTAAATAAATTATGATTAGCAATAATCGGGAGTAAAATAATATATTGGTGTTATGTGTACTTTGATGTTTCCTTGCGTTTTGTTTGAGGTACGATATGTCAGTGGTACAATAATCAACAGTATTCTATCAACATTCGTATAGGAACATAACCCATAAATACAAATCTTTCCACGATAAATTCACAGATTGACATTTAGGAGTTGGCAACATAAAATTTACTATAGTGTTCAGAGCGACAACATATGGAAAATTAATTACCTAAATAGATTTGATAAGGTGGGGTACGATCTCCATAAGAGCCATACTTCCTTTAAAACTTGAACTGCAATGAGTTTTCTTCATGAATCGTACAAAAGCAAAGAAATTTTACCTTATTCTATATTCGATATATCTTTCTCATTTCTTTCATAACCTATTAGGAGTATTTTCATAGGAATACCACTATTTTAATTTAAAAAACCCACAATCTACAATAGAAGACATCCAGGATAAATAACATAACCTAATATTTATTTAATCAATGAACTGTCATTCTCAACGTGTTTTGGCAACAATGCCGAATAAGACGTCATTCACAAACAATGACGTGCATCTTTCTTTATCCTGTCTGTCCTACAGTGTACCATTCGCATATTGGTCGGTGATTTTAGATTAAAAATTCCCATAAGTTTTCATTCGATTCTGAAGTATTTGGTATCATTATAATCGGTGAGAATATCTCTTTCAAACTTAATTAACTATCAAAAAAAGCTAGGATAGGAATAGATATAGGCTGAGATTGTACCTCCATAAAAATTTCCAACTAATTTCACTTTACAATCCCTTACCTTCATCCACGAAGAACTCCTAGGATCCAATCTACCGTTGAGCGTTACCGTATCGTCTATGTGCGGACTCAAAGCTCCAGTTATGTTCAGAACGGGCATGCTGAGAGTGTGCGACTCTTTGATCTTGCCCGGTTCGGAATCGCGTTGTATATTGAGATCGCTGCGCCTAATATAGCTGTCTATGAACAGGGCCAAGTTCGTCGGATTGACGTTGCGTTCGAAGTAACTCTTGTAAACCTGCACCAGATCGTGATTCCTCTCCTCCGTATTCTGTAAATCGATCATTTATTATTATTAATATTGAAAATTGGAATAGTAACACCTATATTTAAAAAGGAGACAACCGGAATTGTACTAACTATAGAGGGATAACTTTACT